>JAVCKV010561172.1:0-34063 GCA_032274145.1 Herpochondria borealis | reverse complement strand
ATCGCGCAAAATGGTTCTAGAGGTATCCATAGTTGCGCCGCCCATGGGAGCATAGGTATCTAAAGCAGAACCCAATGATGCTTCGAAGGGCCCGCTTGTACCATATTCACTCCATTCGCCTAAAATGCTTCGATATGAGCTTTCCGCAGGGGCTTCACGAACAACTATATCGTGGGGACATCGATACGCCGTATTCTCTGTGCCCGTTGCGGTAAATTGAACAAACCTAACCCAAGGAGCGCCCTGCAAAGGGATGACCTTAGTCGAGGCGAGCTGCGCAGAACTCCACTTGGCAACCTCGCGCCAAGGCCCTAGAGGGCTATCAGCACTGACGCTAATCTTGACTGATTGAAACTCCGGGGAGCTACTCTCTGCTGTATCAGGAATATACTCCAATTGGGTAACACGGGCAGCTCTGTTGTGGTGAAAACCGACTACCCATTCAACTTCATTTTGCTTCTCGGGGAACTTGCATAGGTGCGCCTTTGTGGACGAGCTTATTGCCTGAGCATCGATAATAGCGCTGTCCAGAGAATCAGCATTATTCTTAGGGGCAGGCTTAAAACCATGTCTCACAATATGCCCCCCCATTAAGGTGCTCGCAAGATCAACACTATCTCGTTCGAGTGAATATTGGCTGCTGGCTATCACTTTTATTTCTTGGAAGCGCGCGTAATGAGGCGACCTCCCTTGAAAGCTGTCCAGCGGTAAAAACTTAATGTATTTAGCCTTAATCGGATTCTCAAATACTAAGTATTGATCATCATTCGAAAAGCTAAGTTCGCCGTGCATCGCTTGTGAAAAAATAACTCCATCTTGCGATGTCAGTAATTTAAAATGCCGAGTTTTTCGTCGGACGTGGCGATCAGTCCGCGTGTTGATAACAATTCCGGCTAGCGGAATTGGTTGGTCCCCCGCAAGGTTTAGGCGATACGTCGCAGCATCATTGTTCAATGCATCCCATTCGACGCCTGAGCCTAGGGGAGAAATATTGTTGATCACTCGGTTTAGCTTTTTGATCTTGCTTTCAGTTTTTTTCCCGGGGATATCACTTTGTGTTGGCTCCCAGCGTGCCCCAAGTCCGTACCATGCAACATTTAGGCCGCCTTGCATGGAATCAGGAAGTTCCTTTGTGGCCAATTGAGCCCTGGGTTCCGGAGTCGATGTACCGAGCGTTATGTTCAAAGTGTAGACTTTGGTGCTGGTGATATGCCCGCTACCAGTCACACAGAAAAAGAGCGTGTCCTCATGCGGTTCAATTAACCAAAGAGAACGGTTATCTGGGTCGATTCGGGCCGACGATTGTTTAGATCGAGAATACCTATCGAACAACCGAAGTTTGAGTGTCTCGTCCGTGTTTAGTTCAACTGAACTGATTGTAGAGGAGGGCGCTAGTTTGTAGCAATCCGTTTGATCAAATGGGCCAAGGGTTGATGGTTTGGCACCGGATTCTGTGATAGGTGTCCCGAACCCGACGATGTCATTGGGTTCGCCGCCTACCTCAGCGTCGCTGGGCAGCTTTTCTACTAGCACCGAATACTCATCCAAGGCTCGGCGCCCTTTAAGGTTTGTCAACTCAACAATATACTCTCCAGCTAACAGCTGACTATCATATTGTATTGTGGATCCTGCTTGTGTGGTCTGTCTTGATGAAAACCAAGCGCTGTCATTCACAAATAGACTAGTTTGAATATCCTCATCTTGAGGTGCTCTGATGGTAATGCGGTATTTACTTAGGGATGCAGAATTCTTTGTTTGCAGTTGATGGAGATACAATCTGGTGTATCGGCAAATAATTGATTCAGGAAGTAACTCACTACGAATCGATTTGTACAGAGGGAGCGTAAGGGTACCGGCTAATAACGCGTGGTCGGTAGCTGATATGGTGTTTGTCTAAGAAGAACGCGGAGCCTTCTAGAAAAACGCAATTGATGAGATTGTGATTTTTAGTAAATATTATTTCTAGGTTTTCTAAGTTTTCTTGTTGATTTGAACTTACAGTATTACTACAAGATAATACGGTGATTATAAATAAAATTGAGCTTAATATTATTTTCATTTTGTTTTTTTACTAGTTTTTTATCCTCATTATTTATTTTTCCGTAAATTATTTATTTTGCGGGCGCCGACTTGTTGATACTATCATGAATTATAATTGGCTACTCATGAAATTTACGTCCATGTTTAAGAAATTTATTCGATTTTTACTATATCACGTTTTCAAATCGGCGATGTTTTATTTTCAGGCCTTCTAATATTTTTATAATTATTCCAATGTATAAGTTTTGTTTTTCTAGTTGTCTTTTTAATTTTTGTGATTTTTTACTCTCTAAAAATAAAGTATGCCCTTAATGATATGTTTATATTGTTATCAACTTTGTTTGCATCTTAATATTACTGTATGTTAATAGTTTATATTATTTAAAATTAATAAATTATTTTATATTTAATAAATTTGAATGAGTACGCATGTTTATCTGTAGAATCATACATTCTTTCCATTCAATAATATTTCTATCCAAATGTTTGTACATGCATTTTCTTACATCGTTTATAAAATTTATGTTTTTATTTTTAGTGTACATATTAGTATTTGACTTTTATGTACAAATTATGTATTTATTTCTACTTTTATTATTGTTTTCAGTATTCTTTTTTATTTTTATTAACTTTTTATTCATTCATTTTCTTCAGTCATGCAACTATTGAGCATTTCACTATTTACACTTTTTTTTAAAGATTTTTCTTGTGATCTCAGGAAGAACGTGTTCTGTTGAGTAAACATCTTTTCTGTGTCGGATAGGAAAATATTCATGAAATGTTTTACACCTCGGCTGCGTATTCTAGAAATTATTATGAACGGAACATGTTTCCCTCTTAGACACTGTCTCTTTGTTCAAACGAACACAGCTTGGAGAAATCCCGTTCAGTGTTGCAGAGCTTCCAATCAAGACGGCCGCGGAGATCAATTGCTTTTTAGGCTGCCGCTCTGACTCCGATTTTCGCCTTCTTGCCGTGTGCGATGCCTGTGCTGGATTGCATGCATCCCGTCGTCACAAAAGCCCCTAAGATTCTTCAGGGACATTTGAAAGGGACAATGGACTTGGGGACATGGTGTTGTGATCTCTCCAGAGGCAGGCGCTACCTGACCCGAAAAGACTGCAACCACCCTAAACCATGACATCTACACGAGCAACGAGCACAGACTAGATGCTTGCATAAAATCACGGGGAGAGAATCGATATGCATGTATTTTGTCGCTCGGAGGGCGCGCAAGATAGCAAATGGGAAAACAGCCGGACCCAAGCTTTGAGCATTATCCTCATTACAATTCCCGGGCACGACAATCATTATAATCACCTAGGCTTCTTTAAACATTTACTGGGGCCTTGCACATTTTCAGGGCCGAACAAGTGGGGATTAGTCGTAAAACAGAATAAAAATAAAAACACATCTAGTGTATCCATCAGTACGTGACTTTCGGTCAAAGGGCATTGCAGTTGCGAAACCTCTTCCATTCCTCGATCTGAGCTTGAACGGTGGATAAATCGAGCATGGGCCGACTGGCAGATAACTCTAGGATAGCACACTGAGCATCGTTTAGCTGTCCCCAGCACTGTTCGCTGAGCGACGGGGACACAAACTGTTCGAGAAAAACGAAGCGCATCTCATCACAAAGCTCCACAACCAGTCCGACAAATAGCTTCAACATGTTGACTGTAAGCTTCCCACCATGTGAGGCGGCTCGACCCGCGATATGAATCCAGCTGAGCAAGTTGATCTCGCGCAGATGGCGAGCGGCTCCAAGCGCGTCGCGAAATTCATCGTGCGCAACATTTGAAAGAATAGTCCGCGCCATGGTCAGGCGCTTAATATTAGGGGCCACCGTCAGAATGTCACGCGTCATGATGAGCACGGGCCTATTGTCTCGGAGTAGCCCAATATTGAGAAGGCAAAGCTCTCGAAGAGCGGGGCAATCATGCTCGCGCATCGAGCGAACCAGTCTTGCTACTATCGGAAGACGGCTCGTATTTATCTTGGATGCGGTGATCTTCCGTGTGGCTCGCAGATCTGATGCAGAAGCGGGGCGCCCAATTAATAGCACCTCTTGCTGTGACGACATGGTCTTTCCATCCGGCAGTGTGTGTATGAGCATGGAGTAACGGTGTTGGATTTCAAACCGCAGCTCCATGAACGGTGTCATAAACTGCTCACCCTCATCAACTTGGGCAAGTAGTGTGCTCAACAAATTATCATGCCAGAAACGCAACGGGACATGTATACTGAGCTTCCGCACGGCTCGAATATCACGCCCCGATACGGACAGAAACCCGGTGAACACGGAAAATGCGTCGAGGTATATTTTTTTATGCAGAAGTCCGAGAAGGCTGAGAGTGACTTCCATGCTCGCGTCTCGCGGACGTCGCATTTCTGTCAGCAGCATGCAGAAAGTCGGGAGAAGATCATAGTGTGTGGCAAGGAGCGAGAGGCGATTGCATGACTTGGGCAGACGGTGAAGCGAGAGGAGGAAGCGCTCATCGCAGTTCGAGACCTGCAGTTCTTGCAAGGCGGGCTGGAAGACAAGGGCGGAAAGAACGTCGAAGGATATCGAGCTGGAGTCCGGAATGGTCAGCCTCTCGATGGGCGCCTTGGCCCGGGCGGCGTACGCAAGGACGTCGTCGCGAAGACTGGCAGGGACACCTGCGTGCAGACGGAGAACGCGTATTGCGGATGCTGCGAGGTGGGCGGCGCGGCGTAGTTGAAGGTGTTGCAAGAAGGAGACGGCTGGTGGCGCAAAATCGAGAGTGGTTGTTGGAAACAAGTCGATGTGGGTGAGCACGGAGGTTGGTTGGGCTATGACAGCGGCGAGGAAATCATGATTGACGGCGGCGGCTTGTGGGTGATGCTCGCGCGGAAGGTGCTTGATTATGAGCTTGAGGATGTCGTTGGGGAGATCAAGCATAGTTGGGGATGTGGGTGCGGAGGGCGGTATCACCAGGGAGATCACAAGCGAGGAGAGGGGCGTCGCCTCGTGCTCTTGTTCATGTATTTTTATCATTCAAGAATCCAAATGGAACCAGCCCCCTACTTGTCAAGTAACGGAATCAATCAACTTTCGGACGCTCAATTTCTAACAGCAAATTGGAAAGGGACTGTTAGACCATTTCGGATTTGCAAGTTCGGTCAAGGCCCATGCCGCGGTGTATTTCTAGATGTGTTGGTAGTAGGGCGACTTCTGTAGAAAGTAGAGGGGGTGTGGTGTGTGCTGCCCTCGCGTTGTTCTCCCCCCGGGCTCGGTGGCCGCGACGATAGACAAATGAATAACTTATTGGGGAGCGCCCGTCGGCCGTGTGCGGTAACCCTAATTGAACCAATTACATTCGAACTGGCGCTGCACAACTAAACTCAATTTCTACTCTCATGGAAAGCAACCGTGATGCCTATTGCTTGCAGTTCGTCCACAGTCAACACCCATCCTCTGCACATTCCGAAAGAGGTCGGTGGCTGCTCGAATCTTGAAACCTGCTCGTGCCATTTTGTTGCCATCTGGCAACACTGCATGCCTGCTCACATATCAGTAGAATGTTCATCCGCGCGATAGTGTTGTACCTCCTCATTCCAAAATCGCCTAGAACACGTTCCTTTTTGCCTCCAAGCAACTGAGTACCTAATGAAAGTGTTTAGAACATTAAAAAATCACAGTCAAACGTCTAATGCCTTTTCACAGAGCGATGAAGAATCATAGTCGAAATCGCATACTATGTTACCAGTAAAAACACCTTGTGGGAGAAAATGTATGGAATACTACTCCTAAATCTTGATCGTACACATATGATTTTCCATCAAGTAGATGTATGAATCCTTCAGAATTTGTTCGTAAGAGCATCAGCAAACTGATTCGCAGACTCGATATGAGAAAGTGAGAACAAACGGCTGATCACTATATCAAGAATACATGATAGATTCTAACGTGGATGTGTTTCGTGCGAGTGTTCAAGGAACCAGCAGAAGAAACCACTGCGGCCGGTGTACTATCAACGAAGACAGGAATCGGTGTAGATCTATCCATTGGATTGAAGCACTTGTGCAGATCTAATCCAGCAGCCAGTCTTCGTATCCAACTAATTTAATTTTCTGTCGTGGAAAGGGAGATGCAGTTTGCCTCAGTCAATGATAGAGCCACAATAGTCAGTCGAAAAAAATCTCCAACTCACAGGAAAACTATCGTTAATGATTATGAATACAGTGGTTAACCGAAGACGTGCTTGGAATCCCAAAAAATCCGAATCGAAACATGCGGTTATGCTGGTGAAGGTTAGGCGATAGACGGAGTCTATCAAATTCTCAACTTTGGTCAAGAAATACCAAAATAAACGCTGCGCCATTTCTCATGCCGAACTGTCGGTGCATGTAGCTGCGACTGCAAACAAAATGCAAATCCTTGTGCAAAAAACCAAGTAAAGGAGCTCACCTACTTTACTTCGATATACATAGTACTCCTTTGGCGAAAGCTTTAACTTCGCCGTCTTGGGCTCGTCTTAGATCTTCATTACCTGCAATTGGGGTCACTGTGCCATTGATACCCGACAGAACGTTCTTGGAGATGAATTACCTTGCGTATCGCTGTTGGGAGATACTGATCCCCTGTTCGGATTCTTTGATTTAATACCCTAGGAACTTCTAGATCCGACCAAAGAGCTTCACGTCAAATTTCGCTTTGAGTCTTTTTCTTGAAGTCATCAATCTTCGCCGCTGATTTCGATGCGAACATCAAGTCTTCCACGACGACGATCATAGTGATGAAATCTGCCCCATGTGACTTGAAATGACGCAATAATCTGTCGAAGAGCGACTAAATCCCCAATCTTGATGCTTGTCATTGAGAAGCGAACCCCAAATGCGACTTGATTCGTGGAGGCCGTAAATACTGTTGCGCAGTTGAAAAACCATCCCCAGCTGTTATGGAACGCCGGCTGAGTCTTTTGGCTATGCCATGAATACATGGTAATTGATGTCACCATACAGGTATGAATTTGCCACATCCTCTCCTTTGACAATGAGTTTTTCGGCAGCTGCAACAGACAGGAGGAGACGGATTGCCTCATGGGAGGCGAAAGGAGCATGAAGGGAGCTTGGATAAAATAAGATCTACGGGGCTTGCAGGTAACCTCGAATGCAACATCTTGCTTTCTCAAGGAACTTGGTTCCGGTGTTGTCGAGTAGCTTGAGCTTGAATACTAAGGTAAATGGCAACAAATGCATGTACACAGCACGCAGAACGTAGTTCCAGGACCCTCTGCGAACCAGAGCGAAATACGCTCGATCACTTTCCACGCACCGCGCCTCGAACTAAGCGGCGTACGAGAAGGAGTGTGGTACGCGCGGGTCGAATGTATTTAGGGCGTAACACTGAGGTTGGGGGCAAACGTGCGACAGTTGTGATGAGAGAAAGGATTGATGTCCTTCCTCGGCCAAACCACCTTCAGAATCGATGCAGTCTTGCTTGCTTTTTCTAGCGAGGCCTTCAAGAAATGAGCCGATCCCTGGGAGCGGCTTACTATTTCAAGAATTCAAGGCCTGACGTCGCTGAGGCGAACTTTTAGCACGTTCTGGCTTTGCATCTCAAGCATCCAACAAAGCCGATCGTCATTCGTCATCCCTATGAAATGCCCATGTATGGCTCGGGCAGTGAATAATTGTTCGACGAGGTGTATGACTTGTATATGAATGCGAAAACGGCTTGACCGAACGTGGGAATATTGAGATTCAAGACGTTGTTCGTCTTCCATGTGATGATTTGAAATCCATTGCTTGCTCGCGTGAAGAGGAGGTGGTTTCGAAACTAATTTCCATATCTCATGCTTCACCCAAGTACTTTTCCGGGAGCTGTGATGAATTGAGAAAGAAAAGTGCTCGAAGAAATAGCTACTGCATGAATATCTCTGCCAATTAGTTGTTTTGGTGTGAATACGGGGGCGTTTCCTCCAAATGAATACCGTCGATATCTTGGAGGAGACGTAATACTTCGTCTAAGGGTTCGTCGGCCCCGTCTTGGCGTACGTTCTGGAGAAGAAAGACTGCCACGCGCTCGGATCGTGACAAGTACGCCCGGAAGAGCAAAGAGACTTCGCTCCTATGCAACATGAAGAAGACACCCGTCTTTCCAGTATGATCATCCACGAATCCGAGTGCATAGCGGCAGCCATGCGACGAGATTGTGGATGTTGGACCAAGCATATCGGTGTGTACCTGCTCGAGCGGCTTCACAGTGGTCTTTGGGCACGAGTCGATAGGCAAACGCCTTGTATTGTTTATCGAGCAAGAAGGGCACATGAAGCTCCTGAGGTCGCGTTGTGGGAACTTGCGGATGACCGGATACAAGGCTGCCAGTCTATCCATCCCCTCTGCCCCGGGATTGCCAAGTATATTGTGCCATTAATTCACGCGAGACACCATGTGTTTGGTTTGAGTGGCCGTGATGGCAGGAAGGGATATTTGATTTGAAAATGAAGCAATCTGTTTCCTCTGCTTTCGGCGATCGGGTTAACCATACGTTTTTGGAAGCAGTCATTGAGTAGAGACCGTCGATGGATAGTAAAACCTTGATGTTATCGTTTTTGCGCCGATCGGAGATGATCGGTTCATATGGTAAGTTGCCAAAGTCATCGACCTCCACAAAAAGAAAGCTGAAGTACCTTGTGAGCTTCAAAACTGCCAAGACATTGGTCGTAAAGTGCAGGACATATGGGGCATCGATCGGTCTTCCTACATTTAGCGGGAGCCAAACCTGACCCTTGCCGACGATTTGGGACAGACAAGAAGCGGAGCGCACTTCGATCGGGTCGATCTGATCAAACTCGCGGAAATAGGAGCGAGATTGAAAGAAGGTACGCGTAGCTCCCGAGTCGATCAACTGGTCGCTCGACTTGTCTTCGACAACTTCGGCGATTAAAGACATGTGCTTCAACTTTGCCATGAGTCTCCAATGGGATGGCGGTTCATGACCTTCGCCTCTACCGTGACTAGTGCTTTTATTTGGCGGCGGAGTGTGTGGATCTCGCTAGTTATTGGCCTGGAAACCCTTTTCCTAGCTCTCGTGTGGAGCGTTGTGTGGAAGAGTTTGTCTCTCGATCTGGGGCTGCGCATGAGGCCAGGATGGCCCTGGTTCTTGTTAACCACCGTAAAAATGAACGATAACACTTCTATCAAAGCCTCTTCCAGAGGATGGCCCACTTAGACCACGAACTCGACCTCTGGAGTATCCACGACAGCGACTACGGTCACGGCCTCGGTTCGTAGTGCCATGATAGAAATATTCTCGATGGAAACTGTCTTTGGAATAGTGCCCCTGCTTCCCGCAACAAAAGAATCCAGGTCGCGGTTCTTCTTGATATCAAAACCACGTCTGCGTTCACTCATTCAAAATTTCCAGGCAGATGGTATCGTGTTGTGGCTGCTTGAGCCCTTTTTCTTGAAGCGCCGATAAATCTATGAATCGGGCCAATTTCTGGAAGACCATGTTAGTTACTTCTGCCGCCGTTGCGAGAGGAGCGAAAGTTCGGGACAGTGTGGGTAGCAATTTCTTCGTTTGTTCTTCCTGGGTGAAATGGGAGCCATGTGATGTGAGCGAGATGAGGATCTCGTAGACATTGTTCAAGTTTTCTTCCAATCACCGTCGCCATGAAGCACGAGAGTCTCTAACTCTTGCTCTCCAAGTTGAATATAGCCTGCTGGTTTGAAACCTGATAGGCTTTGTTCAGCTCTTCCCAGAGGTCTTTGGCCGTGCCGTCCTCGATGATGGCCTTGAAGCAAGGGAGAGGCTCATGGCCTAGTGCGCAGATGCGTGTCCGCTTGGTCTTTGAGATAGCCTCTTCCCACTTCCGCGTCGCAGCGGCGGTCGCTTGCACCGGGATTTCAGTAAGCCCGAGCAAGGTGTAGTCGTCAGAAGCGATGCAGGTCTTCAAGAAGAGTCGCCAGTTCACGAATTCCTTGGGATATTGGAGTTTGGGGAGCCTCTACATGGTCGCGCGATGATCATAAATCTTCTCTTGTGGCCTCGTAGGCTCGGAGACTGCTTCTTCCTTTGAATCCGTTTTTCTTCTTCCAGCTTTTTTTGCAAGTTGACCGCGCAGTCCCCTGCGCGCGCGCGCAAGTTGCGTTTCTAGTTCCGATATATAGAGGTACAACGGCCCGAAGGCATGTGTGTGGATGCCGTCGAACTCCGCAGTTTCCGAGCCAGTGCTTACTGTTGTGGTTTTTGCGCTCGCGGGTGGTGATGTCGGGGAGCAGAGTGCCATAGTGAGCGGTGTTATGGTCGAGTGCGTTGATGACGGGTTGGGATCTGGTTAAAGAGATGCTACCATATAAACAGTAGAGGGGGTGTGGTGTGTGCTGCCCTCGCATTTTCCGCCCCCAGGGCTCGGTAGCCGTGACGGGAGGACAAGTGAATACTTTATTGGGACGCGCCGCCCGCCGGCCCTGCGCGGTAACCTTAATTACACCAATTAAATTCAGACTAGCCCACACAATTACCCTCAATTTCTGTACGAATAGAAAGGAACCGTGATGCCTATTGGCTGTAGTTAGTCCACCACCAACAGTTTTAACGGCATACCAAAGTTTCGCGCGTGGAATATGTCGTTTTTAAACGATGGACGCCATGCGTCTTTACTATCCATATGATTTGATACCGAAGCAAACCTTTGCTGAAGTTTCTAATTTAGTGTTTGTAGGGCGAGTGGGTGAAGTTTAAGACCGTGCTATGTTTCAGATGGTCTTAGGTTCACTCTCTCGGCAATGGCCGCGGTTCCTTTGTACCGGATAGTGTCGAAGTGTTGACCGACAACATAGTTGTTGGTCACACCCGTACGGAGAATCACGATGACAAAGCGCTGTCAAGGTACTATATCCGGCGGAGATTAATTTTCTACGAGATTTATTTTCTACGCTGCTATATGCACTCCGAGCAGTGCCTCCGAGCAGTCAAGCCAGTGCACCTTATTCTGAAGTGCACTGCAAGACTGACCGCCCGCACAGGTGTACATCAATGAGATGTTTACCAAACGTCCGGTGGTGCCTTTAGGCAAGGCTCACCTTCTCTCCGTTAACGGTTCAGTTCGAGTCGTCTACGACACTCGAACTATTTCTCTGAATCGGTTAAGTACGTTCACGGACTCCCCTGTGTTCTCTGGCGCACAAACGTATGCGTGGAGACCAGAGCACCACAAGATACGATCCGGCACCGTGTACTTGCGCAACGCAACTTCAGGTGCGTTGCACACGATCGGAATAGAAAAGTAGTGTAGCAAGCAACCGTTCGGTTTTTTTCCTTAAATGGTTTTCCGAAACGGTTCAGTAAAATAAAAACGGCCCGATCATCGGAGTCGCCAACAAAAGTTCCCAGCCGACAACATTAATTCATTCGCAACAGAAAAATGTTAGAGCATGCCTAATGGTGCTCAATTCGAGTAAAATTGAGTTCGATGACAGTTGACATTTTCAATTGCAACGATTTCCAATTGCAACGACTTCCAATACTCTACCCTTCGATGCGCAGCATGAGCGTATGTGGTATAATTATTCCTGCTCAGTACGAATCTGTAACACGTGGGCAAAATCCAGATTCAGATTGAGCTCGAAAATCCTACACCAATTTTATTTCATCCGAAATTATCGCTCCTCACTACCCAATTAAAATACTGCTCGATTCTCGGGGTTGCACGACGCATTAATAATCTAATTTTCAGCTTGTCTACTGTCCAATGAAAAAGCCCTTTCCAATCGTGGGTGGCATTCGACAAAAGAACCGGCATCGTAGGTCACATCTGCTACTTGAGCCTGCAGTGTATTTGCCGCTTCAATTTCGGCGACTTTTTATGAAGATTGAACCCCTACCATTAGACTTGCTCTGACAATCAGCTTTCCATCAACTTCACTTAAAAAAAGTCATCTTGGTGTACGTTTCTACAGTGAATTGATTGATGGTAGAGGAGTCGCGAAATATCAAAAATTTGACTATGTAATAATTGGGGGGAGCTGCGACAGGCTGGAAAAGCTATTTGGGCAATGGTGCTGAATATCCGCACCGCGGCCTCTGTTTGCAGCGCATTATCGCTTTGGTGCAGCGCATCCACTCGATGACCCAGGTCGCGACACATTCGTCAGAGTCCCGGCACGTCGAAGCGCGGACGGACGCAAACCCGACGGGGCGACCCCCGTCGAGCCATGCACTGTACCTGCCACGTCTTGGTTACGTTGCGGTGGCCGCACTGCAGCTGGTTGTGTATGGAGCGCGCGCGATTTCCGCGTTGCATTCGCTTGCGGCGACGCACCAAAGCCACTCCCACTCAACCTTTGCGCACCGGCCGAAGATCGGCCCTCCCCTGCGTAAGCGCTCGATCCAGTCGAAGGAGGGGTATCGACGCGCGATGGGAAGGCGTACGACTTGCGCGCAGCAGAAGCCCCTGAAGCGCTGACCGGTGATGCCGAAGTCTGTCGACTGTGCGTACTCATGCCTGTCGCCCGCGAAAGCAACGAAGACTGCGGCATCATGGATGTCTTCACACTGTCCTTCACGCGTCGTGCAACCCCAATAAGCGGCGATCTCGTACGCATTCCAGCCTGGTTCTTACCCTTCTTCTCCTCCATGTCTGCCTGCGCCTCCAACGCGTCAGACCGCCCAGTAGCCGACCACGCCATAATCGTATTGGACCGCTGCACTTGCATGTCGGAGGGTCTTTCCGTGCGACGTGGCAAGTCCGTACTGCACACCGTCGGTACGCTCATCAATCGGTTCAGCGCTTCAGGGGAAGCTGCATGTTCCTGGCCGTTCGTACCTGTATCTGATGAAGCGACCTCTTTTGAACTGGCCTCTAACTGCGTCGGTACCGTCGTCTGTTCCTTTGTGCTGGTGGCAGCGATGGTGGCGACCAAATCCACAATTTCAGCATCTCTTGCGGCAACCAAAGCCTTCACGCGCACTGGTTCCTCCCTGGAGTTGCCGATTTCGAGCTCATGTTGTGCTCGCAACTCCTTTTCAATGCTCTGCTTGTCAACTTTCTTCTTTACCTGCTCATCCAATTGAGTCTTTGTCATGTCCAGCTCGGCTTCCAGCGCCTTCAACTTTGCCCTCATGTGCGACAGGTCGTCATCATGCTTCCTCAAATCCCATTCCGCGGAAGACAGATTCGCGTGAAGTCCGGTAACCTCGACATCTTTCTCTCGCAATGCAGCCTTCCACCTCTTCTCCGCCTTATTATCCACGTGCCGTTTAGCCCTTCTTAACTCCACCTTTGCCACGCGTTGGGCAAACTGAAGGCTGGAAGTTGTCTCAGACACGTCCGAATCGTCACAGGAAACGTTGACAAACATGAGTGTTTTCGAATCACCACCAAGACAGTCCTGTAAAAGATAGGTGAGCCGCGAGTTGCGGTACGGGATGTGACTTTGATTTGACGTGAGCGCCGTAAACACGTTTCCCAGGGTCGCGAGCGACTTGTTGATGTGCTGAGTCTCCTTGAGTCGATCGCCGGAAACGTTCGACCTCCCCACACGTTCGGACCCTGCAAGGTCAACGAGGTGCAGCACGCCGCACGTCTCCTCCCGTGAGGTACGGTCCTCACATTTCACTGTGATGCGAAGGATGAGGTGTGACCGTGAACTGTGCTCGTTCATGTTCGTGCGCCCGTTACTCCGGTTCAACGAGCCGCGTTCCATGATCTCCCAGATGTCTTCCAAGCTGTTGACAGGAACCGTGGTGAGGTTCGGCACGTGAACTGCAGTTGCAGATGACGAGCTCGTGTCTTTTCGGATCTCGAGCTTCGGTGCGTTTTCGGCCTTTTCGGTTCGGATGAGGTCGCGCAGGATCTCGTTGTAGACTTCCAGCATCGAAACGGAGATTCTCACGTCACTATGCTCCTTGCGACGATTGGCATTCTCGAACAAGTCCTCAAGAGCACGGACGTTGACTCCAGGGTCCTCGCTTGTCCCGTTCATCGTGTGTGTCTTCCCAGACCCCGTCTGCCCGTACGCGAACACGCAGACGTTGTAACCGTCAAGAACGCTTGCGACAACACCCGCGGTCTCGCTATAAACATCTTTCTGTGAAGACGCGGGTGGGAAGACGTGGTCGAATTCGAAAGCTTTGTTCGCCACATGAACGGCCCCGTGCCCATCGACCACTGCGTCCGGGAATTTGACCGCCGATGACACTAAATTATCTTGCTTCAATGGCCGCACGCGACAGAACACACGGATGTTACCGCGCAGTTCTTGGATAGCGTTAAAAAGTTTGCGCCTTTCTTTGAACGCGCGTGCCCATCTATTCACGTAGATATCTCGCTCAGCTAGTAGCGAGGCCCGGGTAGATGACTGAAGTTCCCGGTCCTTCATGATCAGTTTAGCCAGTTCAGTGATCTGGCCATTGAATTCTTGCTCCTTTCGGTAAACCGCGTGGCGAATGAATTCGACTTGCTCCTTCAGGTCTGTTCCCATCGCCCGGATTCGGGAATATTCCGTGGAGAAGACGGTTGCCTGGTTTTTGAGCATGTGGTTCTCCTGCGCTAGCGCATTTCGCTCGAGCATGGTCGCGTCGTACTCTTTCTGAAGCCGGGCGAAGTCCTTCCTGTCGACCCCAGGCTCTGCAGTGCCTTTCGTTGGAAATTTTCCGCCTTCCGCGACGCCATTGGAAGAGACTGGACTCGAATCCTCGGGCACCTCATACAAAGTCGGGGGGACAACCGGACCTGGGAATCGGGGCTCCACGAGCTCTGAGCTAAGCACGAGATGCTCATTAGTCAGTTTGACTTGTTTCTTGCTGTCCAGCATCGGCTCGTCTGTGCTCTCCTTAATATCGCAGGCAGCAACGTCCATTGCATTTCCATCAATGGTCTGTTCTGTTTCCTTGTTTCTTCCGGAGTTGTATTCCATTGCCCTTGTAACCCTCTCTACATGGTTATCCGACACCATCGTGACAGAACTTCCCGAGAGAGATTTTTCGCTGACAGTGCGCTCATCGTTAGTCAAAACAACGCAATGTCTCCGATCGCACTTCGGTGTGTTCGATACAGTAGTTTCACATCGCGCCTGCTGCGTGCTGGTGGGCAGATCCCTACAAGGAATCATCGGCTTTTGTATTGACTTGGCAATGGTACCCCACCACGATGACAACGAACTCTTTGTCGAAGACGGCGTAGATGCGGATGG
The DNA here is from genome assembly GCA_032274145.1 of Herpochondria borealis. Lineage (NCBI taxonomy): Eukaryota > Rhodophyta > Florideophyceae > Ceramiales > Ceramiaceae > Herpochondria > Herpochondria borealis. The sequence goes on along the minus strand of JAVCKV010561172.1, from coordinate 18,859 downwards.
CAGGCCAAGCTTGTTCCTACCAAGTATATCCTTGGCATGAATGCGACCACCCTCCGCCAACTGCTCCAAAAACGCAGGTTCGTTAAGTTTGAGGACGCGCGAATCATCGGGGAGCGCGCGCCATTTCTGTTCCATCGAGTCGTTCTCGTTGACGATCATGTAGGTATACTGAATCTCTTCGTATCGTCGTCAATCTCGATCTCGAGACGCCACTCGCCGCGCCAGGTTCCGTCGGACGCACTGTGCTGCGTCATGCGACAGGCGTGCTGGGAGACCCATTTGCCCAACGGGGGAATCGAGCCGACGAGGTAGAAAACGGAGGTGATCTGGGTGAACTTTTGAAGCTGGAACAAGATACGTTCCGTACCAGCCTCGTTTCCGCCGGTGACGGAATTTTCATCTTTCGATGGGGTGCTCGTATCATCTGAGTGGTTGTGGTTGTGTTGAGATACCTGGGCAACTGGGGATAATAGGTTCGGTCGGATGGAGGAAGGGGATGAGAGGCGGCGAATAGCGCGGCGGCAAGCGCGGCGGCCGGCAGCGATTTCACCGCTCGGAGTGAGCTCGATATCGTGTCCGAGCTCACGCGTCAGCCATCGCAGACATAAAAACGAAAAGGTGCCGAATAGGTTTTTGTTTTGCACGACGACACGGTCGGGCTTCCAAGCTGCGGATGAGTTGCGACACTTGGGATCGTGGCGAAGGATAATTTTGAGAATGTTTCCAACGTCGCGTGCTTGGAAGGAGAACTCGCGGACGGAGGCGATAGGGAAGTGGTCGAGGGACGGGGGGAAATCATTATGTTCCAAAAGGCGGAACTGGAGGCGGGACCCGACGTTTTTGTTGCTGTCGCACAGATGAACGAAGTTGGTGGAGGCGAGGTCACCGACGAGCTGAATCAAGACGTCGTTGTTGGTGCTGGCGCCTTTTGAGTTTGCTGTGTTGATGTACACTGCGTAGGGGATGAGCGGGAGATCGCTGACTCTGTGGAAGTGGAGTGGGACGACCTTGGGAGCTGAGTTGACCATTGAGGGGAAGAAGGAGATGTTGAACGAGATGTCGGATAAATGGAACTTGATGCGCGAGGATCGGGAGAGGTGTGCTGTTGGAGCGTGAGCGACACAACGGGCCCCAGAGAGGAATAGGGAGAGAAAAAACGGAAGGAGAGTTGTTGCGGATCGAAGCAACCCAGGAAGAAATGAAGGACAAAGCTGTCCAGGTGGGGCAGATGCAGTCGAAGTGGGCGAAGGAAGAGTGGGGCAAGGCAGACGTCGGCGAACACAACGCCGGTGATGACAGGGACGCTGATGGACAGTGAGGTGAGAAGCTCGCTTAAGTTGTGGGCTGCAGAGCTGAGAATGAAGACTGGGGCGATTAAAGAAGGCAGAAGGGTTGTGGAAGTGGCGGAGTAGGGGAGATGGGAAGGGAATATTGAATGTGATTTTTGAAAATGACTGGTAGGTGGTTGTAGAAGTGAAGACGGGAGCTGGAGCGGGGCACGACTGCGGGGGTGGTACTCGTGGGTGCGGTCATGCGACAAACGCAACTGGGGCACGGGCGGAAGAAGAACGGTACATCAGAGCAGAGCAATGATTGCTGCAAGATAGTATGTTGGTCATTGCTTTTGATTTGGTGACAGGGTGCGACGCATTGAAATGGATGGATCGAGAAGCAAGACAAGGGGTGAAAAGTATTAAAAAAAAATTGCAGAGTCGGCGATGCGAGATGCTGTAGACGGACGAGCTTTTGTGAAGTTAAGGCACCTCAATGGGCGACCGGCACGGAGGGTTTTGTCGAGTCCAGCCGGCCATGGCTGGTTGTCTTCTGCGCCGCATGTTCGAATTCTTTTAAATTTCAGCCTTGCGTTCTACGCCGCACGGCACGGCGCTTGCGCAATTTTTGCATTCAACCTGGAATTAAAGTTTATTCAAATCGACATGAGGCAGTCAGCGCAACTGCGTGCACTGCAAGCTACCCGGCCGGTCAAGCAACTACAGGGCCTGAAAGCAGCATAAAAACTAGGTCGCAACCAGGGAGACAGAGCAGGAGGTGGATGATAGGTAGGGTTTATAAACAGACAGACGATACGAAACGCCGCCCTGTAGGTTTTGTCGCGAAGTCGAGCTTGGTCGCCAGTCCATCGCAGACCGCGGGTGACGTGCAGTAATGGGCGATCGAGTTCCTGCGCCGCGCGAGTTTGGGTGTTTCTTCATGGGTGGTTTGTTGGTATGCTGGATCGCTGTCCCCAGCGGCTACCGTCCTTACGTTTTTAATTTTCGTTTCCGTTTTTTCTGGATTTGTCTTCACTCTACACGACGCCACCAGCACCACAGAGTTCGGGTCGTACCGTCAAACGACGTTTCGCTGCTGCACAATTTCACTGACATATGTTGCATTTCGAATTCTCTGATAGGGTTTTAACTATATTGAGATGTTAGGACAGTAGGATTTTTCATAGCCCACCACGCATCCCGAAATGCACACTCGTTGTCCATCATCTATCACCTGGCCACGCAATCTATTAGGCCAGGAATATTTTTGTTGCCCTCATCGTAGATGCGCAACGTTCGGTAGTTACCAAGATAGGCGGAAAATAGAGCAACAATGCAATAAATGGTAATGGATGGTCGTCAGCTTTAATTTTCCTATATCTTCACATTTTCGTTTCTTGGTTTCCATACTTTGTACCACTCGGGTTATTCGACGAGGCGTTGTGTTTGCATAGTATTTCAAGCATTGATGCAAGAGTAGCAAATTACTACTTTTGCACCAATAGTTGCATCACTTATGACAAAATTCCGTTCAAAAAACCTTACTTTCAAGAACTCATTAACTATATTTTCTTTTCAATCTCAGTTGTGACAATGTCAAGTTGGATGAATGACAACTGGATGGTATAGTTGTCGTATTTTCTACACATAACCGCAATTGTGAGGTTCAATGAACAAGTTCGCTAATAAGATTATCTTGAGTAGATACATGTACAAACATTGTCAATCAGTTTCCATGTGAACTGAAAATGATTTGGTGGCTCCATAGAAAACGGAGTAGGTCATAGTATAAATAACACCCTACTCTCAAAACATTGCCAGTCTTGTTCACCTTTGCGTTTACATCCAACATTGCACATTTGGCGAAGATAATTTGTACAAAGTGTATCTAGCAAGCCTCCTCGGAGAGGGCGAGCCCCCAAAGCTTCAGGTCAAAAATAATGTACGAAGTACCAGCCCAATTGCAGCTAGAGCTGGTCCTATATTAACGAGACAGGAAATAATATGTAAGCCGTAACAATACAGTTCACAGGTATGAATTATATTCATCGCAAATATGTTGATGATATTGAAATAATCACTATTACTTTGCTGCCTTCACTGTGCCCCAATCCTGGTTCCCGTTTTGATTTAAAACGAGAAAATTACAAAACTTTAAGGATAAATTCCAGTTGGAAGATCCAAGCTGGTGTCGAGGGCTGATATTCTGCCTGAATGATGGTAATATTCAGGTTAGTAGAGATGGTGCGTCATCGCCATAGGAGACGTGTAAAAGTTGATAAAGCGTAGCTCCCACCCGGAGCAATGGCCAATGGTTGTCACGGAAAATGAAGCATATCCAGGCTTTCCTCGTGATAAAAAACGAGGTGGTACATGTTGTGCTGTGGACAAAATAAACCAACGGCAATGTCTATTTCATGCGATTCAAAAAGAGTAAGATAGACTTAACACGAGATGCCTAACCTATAATTGGCTACGGTTCAGAGTCGGAACCTTGATTGGCGAAGAACGTTACAATTATGGTGCATAAAAATTGTACCAAAGGTGAAAATTTGTTCACTGGCAACGAGACTGGAAAGCCGATGGTCATCTGATTTTCCTGAAAGCTGCATCGGCTGCCGTTAAACGAACATCAGGCGACGATTACAAACGTTTTAAAATTGTAATAGTACCCGACCCGAGGCATGGCGTCATGGAAAGATACGGAGTTAGTATCATGAACTCTTTGCATCAAGTTTCAGCGGATATGCCATTCATAATCCTTGGGATAAATTACAACTCAACTAAAAACGAATACCCAAGAGCATGTGCCTGATGTACGCATCGCGATGGTCTCTTGGTAGTGTATATGTGGAAAGAGCTTCACCGAAGGAACTATGCATTGTTGCATATACATTGTGCCTATTTATATAGTTCAGCCCCTGCAAGTATGCGCAAGGGATGCAAGGTCGACGGTAAGGGACCTTCCGTGGAACTTGCGAAAATTATTCATTATCCTTCCCCCCCCCCACGAGCGTACCGATGCACGTGTATCCGTGGGGTAGACACTCCGCGCACAGCTTAATTAGATACCAATATACGCGCCGTCTTATCACCTTTTTCACTGTCTCTTACGGCGCCAGGATAAGGCATGCGCTATGCGCGAATAAGATGAACGCTGTGAGATAGAAAATGTGAAACGACCAGCCCTGTGCCATGCTATACAGTGAAATGTACAGTACAGAGTTGGTACGTACAGGATTTGAGGAACCACTAACGTGCATAAAGACTCTTGCCTTGCTGGCTTTGTGTATACAGCGCCAATTTTGATTGCGCGAATACGTTGTTGCCCGTGCCACACAATTGATTATTTTTGGCACTGTACGTGGATTTAAAGTGAAACACACCACGGGGCCGGAGCTTTTATCCACAGTCCATAGACTTTGTCTCGCACAATGTGCAAGGTACGCACGTCGTAAAGCTCCAAAGAGCCTAAATATCACAGGCACGCTAATATGTTGAGTCGTTGATCTAAACTGCGCCTCGGTGCCATTTGAATCTACATAGATCTCGCGCCACGGTGCATTTAATAGTATGTATCCCTCCTCTGGGGCGTTATTTCAACCTAAGCCTTGCGGTCCCAGGTTACGTGCATCCCCGTAGGTCAGTTGCGGATCTTCTTTTTGGTGCTGTAGTAATACAGTATATAAGGAGCCCATTAGCGGCCCCAATGTTTACTGTAGCAGAAAACCGTAAGTTGGCCCTTCATTTCTATAGTTAATTCACTTTGGGCTAAAAACCACAGTGTCTGGTATCTCGGTCTTGGGGTCCTCAGGAAAGCGAGCTCTTCGCCATTTTTCCGCACTTCGGCGTCTTGATATCGGCTTTCCAGCCTGGATCCGGCTGTACGCCAAGTTGACCGTAGCATCCCGCGCCACAGCGCTTGTTTGAGTAACACAGCCTGACGGTTCCCTACAAGATAGATCTCAAGCACGGTAACTCTAAACTATTTGTACTGTCTTGCTTCGCGACGGGTCTCTTCTAAAGACTTCCCTTTTTATCCCATAACCAGCTGGTGTTCTTTCGACACTCGGCCGTTTTCTGTCAGCACACCGACTTGCGTTCGTCACCGCACTCCCGTTCTTTTTTACCCCTGTTACCTACCGTTTTTCCACCGCCTGAACGAATATCCCCTCTGGAACCGCGCTTATGCGGTACTCTGCTGCTCACCTGAGCCGCCTAGAAAGGAGGCCTTGAACCCCTCGTTATCACCCTGGTGTGGTATGTCGACATTTCGTGTAGTTATTGTTCTGTGCGCCCGCGCTCTTCGTAGCAATAGTTTGAACGACCGTTGCATACCGAATGACCCATAGCATTCCCAAGGGAAAGAAATGGACGAGGCAGGAAGTGCTTATGGATCACGGTTTTTTCTCCCGCATTGAGACACACAAAGGTTTCGCAGACGTCCTTGTGACGGGTGGCGAAGATATAAACGATGTGTCATCTATTACATCTGGGAATGCAACCACGTGAAAAAGTCAACCAAATTAGAACGAGCCATAGAAAGAGAACATAAGACCGGAAGGAATAAAAGAAATGCAGGAGATGAAAGAAGTAAAAATAGGGGCGCCGGTTGAGGCGTTTCCTAATGAGAATAGGGGTTAGAGGGATGAGATAGAATCGGAATATCTTGAGGACCCGGTCTTGTGGAAGCGCGTCTTGAACATGTTTGAAAAGCACGCTTCCTTGTTCGAAGGCCGTTCAGGACATATCAATGCAACCGACGATCGGATAAACCGGAAGCCTGGAACATCCCCCGACCGCCTACAACCATACCGCGCTGTTCCCCATAAAAAATCGAGAAGATCCAGGAAAAGATCGAGTACCAGCTGGCTACAGGCATGATTGAAACGATGCAGGCTGTTGGCATCCAAAATGTAAGGCACGCAGAGATTCTGTGTCCACATAAGGCGATTTAATGCTGCAACTATTCTGGATAAGTACCCGTTGCCTTGCATGGAGTATTGCATTGACATTTCAGGCAAATAAAATGTCTTCAAGTTGTTAAATGCACTCTTAGGGTACTGTCAGTTTCCGATTTTAGAAGAGGGTAAGGAAAAAGGAAGTTAAAAATCCACATGGGCACCTGCCTATACTGACGAATGCCCTTTTTTTCGTAACGCTCCGTACATGATTTAGCGTGCTTTAGACATCTTGCTTTCCGGACTGCAATGCAAGATGTACCTTTTGTAAATCGTCGGCAAAATCGCGTTCTATGAAAACCACGAGTAACACGTTGAACAAATAGACCACATCACGTCCCTGTTAGTTGACCCCGGCATCCCGCTTAAGCTGAAAAGTGCTTCTTCTTAAAAGACTAGCTCTACTGCTTGGGATTCCACATCCGGCCGGGTACATTGAGTGTGTAACCGGATGTTAAGGCCATCAAGGCTGTGCATGACGCTACATGGTCCGGGACCCGACCCAGATGATGAGCTTCCATTGCGCTTGCAATATGTACCGGAGCTTCGTTAAGTGCTTCGAAAGTATATCCCGTCATTAGCGGAACGCTGAAGAGTAATAGTGGCATGGAATGGGAAGAAGCGCCCGAAACGACATTTCAGCAGCTCGAAGCCTTCGAGAAGTGGAATGAGGCTTTTACGAACCCTATTTTTTATTTCTCCAGGCTCGTGGTAGTCCCTTCATGATCTACTGCGATGGAAGTAGTTACGAAATTGGCGCGGTTCTCCTTAAGAAAAAGGATCCAAATGCGGCCACAAGCAGATAAACTATTCCGCGAAGGAGCAAGAGCGCTATTTGGTAGTTTAGACGATCTTGACGCTGTGTCTGTAACTATTGGGAACAAAATTACTAGTCTGCACGGACCATGCAGCCCTCAAATGGATTCTCATGTTGAATGACCAGACTAAAATTTTCATGCTTTGGCGCCTCCGACTTATGGAGTTCAAATAGATATCATCCACAGTCCATGTCAATCATCAGGTACCAGGCGTCGTGTACAAGGTACCAGGTCTCACCAGAACGAAGGATGAGGAAGTCGATGAGGACATACTAATTTTACCCGACCGAGTGGAGGAGTTAGATGAAATGGTCAATGCGATCAATCACAGGAAGAAGAAAAATACCCTGTCCAATAGAAGACCACCAGGAAAAGCCGGTCCAGGTTGAAACCCATCCCCTTAACTGAGGATGCGATGTAGCTCACGCGCCAAACTTCCGCTGATCAGCACCTGCCAAGCAGGCGCAGGGAGGAAGCACGAGGCAACTGGGCCTTGGCGAAGCCATTAGTTCAGTATGGTTTTCTGCAGCGAAAAGTGGACTATGAATGAGAAGATAACACTTTCCTGCCGTTGCCTGATGATTCGACCACCGATGAAGCTGCCAAACGCGACCTGATTTCGGATGCACGGGACGCCATAATCTCTGGGAAACTCGACTCTGAGGGCGAGCTACGTGACGGTTCCACGGAAGAACCTTCGCCTGCTCCTATTTAACGCTCGTAAACTATCGAGGAGCAACGCTCGAACGAGTTTTTCCAGTCTATGATCAGTGCTCAGGTAGGTCGAAAGAACAGTTGCTTCTTCGAGGGTGACTACAGCGTTCTTTTTCTTCTACAAACCAGGGAGCGCTATCTTAAAACTTTAGTCCTTCTAGCATCTTTGCGCCATCGTGTGATGCGGTTGGTTCATAACTATTAGCTAGCGAGAAACCCTGGGCAGACTATCCTTCACAATCGGTTGCGGCTTTCGTATTCATGGACTCAAAAGCCATCTGATGTGATAAAGACCGTCCGCGAATGCACTTCGTTTGCGAAAACCGATTCTGGCTGTTCAAGAGAGTACGTGAGATGCGGCTGTTCATAGGAAAGCTTCTAGTATAGACTGTTTTCATTGAATTCTTTGATCAACTTCCTAACAGAAAGTTGTGTTTTCATTTAATCATCTTTATCACGGATCGGTTCTGCAATATGATCCACTTAGTTGCTCTGAAGCGGATCAAGGCGTCGGAAGTAGTGGTTTATTTTTTCAATGAATGGGCCTTCAAGTATGGACCAACTAAAACAATCTTTTCATAAATGGCTCGCAGTTTTTCTCAGCATTCTTACAGCTGGTCTGCCAGCTCTTGGGGCCAAACAATTATTCACGACGACGTAACGCCCACAGACCAGCGAAAAGATTGGAATATTCAATCGGTCGTTGATTGCGATGCTGCTTTGTTACCTTTAAGATACTTCGTAGGATTTTTTTGTGTATGCACGAGCATTATGCTATTGGTAAAAATACCACCCATAGAACCATACAGACAAATCCCTTTCATAGTTTCCTCTCGCGTCCGTCAACAGACTTCAAGATAAAACTAAAATCGCCTCGTTCCAAACGCAATCAGGGAAAGACGCCCGATCGTGCAGATTATGTGGTTGGTTTCCTGTGGACATTGGAAAAGCGCAAGCAAGTCTTCAGCAGGCCGAACGAAAGTAGAAGGCGGGCTTCTACAAGCGGTTACGGAATCTGAGGTTGAATAATGCGGACTATCCCGACAAAAAAGGCGGTGCCAGGAAGAGTAAAAAGTTGTTCCACCATGTAAGCGGAGGGTTTTGAGTCACCTCAGTAAATGAGGATGAAAAATCTACCTTCAATCAACGCAGAGATATTAGAGAATGCGTCACAATGAACCGCCTTACTCGTGCAACCTCCAATGCGCCGGTTATTTCAAAAATGTAAAACGCAGGACTTGCAGCGGCGCCTCGCTATTTCGCCACTAAGAAAGAGGAAAGTGAATATTGCTACTGTAAGGGCCTCTTGGATCATCTGAAATTTGACGATAGCTCAGCGGAGTTCAAGCTAGATTGGGATGTAAATCCTGCGTCATGGCTCTGTCGTAGAGATTTCTCCGAAGAATCGCTCTTGTGATACTTTTATCATCTTTCTACCGCGCATCGAAGGCCTGCATGGCGCAGTACTTTTTCATTCGTGACGCAGAAAGCAAGCAACTGCAAGAAGAATCCGATTACTGGATACCACATTTATAAATAGAAAAAACCAATTGTTCTAGATATGGTTGAATCATCCTCTTTCCTGGATGCCTCGGTCCTCATCTCTAACCATAAGTACATAGAATACCTCAAAAATCTCGCCAAACAAATCCTCGCCGCTTGCTTTGGTCCTCCGTCTTCCTACTCCTTCTGACGCACCGAACGGGTCGTCGGGTCTTGAATTAGCGCCGGCGGAAAATTCCACGGTCATTATTCAGTCATAGGTTTTATTGCCGATTTTCCAGGGTTTTCTCTCAGATAATTTTCTCTTTCCTCGGTCCCTTTAACTTTTCTTCTTTCATTTTTAATTTCTTAAACAGAGGATAATAGATAATTGGAGTCGCGCCTGGGGCGCAACATGTTTCGCACCATATAGTACCCAAAGGACCGAAGAAGCAGCACCAAGGATTATCCGGATCGCCATTCTTACTTCAACCTTCATCAGTATCAAGGTATCGTTTCATCAGTGATCAAGTGTGGTTCAGTTTGATGTGCTCGGAGTTCGCTCCTCGAGGCGAAGTGCGAAGAAACGGTTCAACGAGTTGGTGGGTCGGGGGTGCTTTCATGTCGGTTCCCCAATGCGCTCCCCGATTCAGGCACCAATAAGCAAACCTAAGAGCCGTCCAGGAAAGCAAACTGTTTCCAAAACCAAAGTTCCAAAATAAAAAGTTCGTAACGCGCCGAAGTGGTCCGGGGTAACTGAAATCGTTATCCAAATACAAAAGTTAAAACGGTGGGTCCTGCTGGCGAGGAGCGCTAAATTACAGTGAGCTCATGTTAAAAGAAAATACCGAACTTTATTCGGTAGGCTACCTTCGCCTCCACTAAATTGCTGTCAGCATGTTACCCTCGTATGGAAGCACAAGTGTTTCCCTCAAATAAAAGCACCCCTGTACTCGCGCCTTAGGTGCCTGTTCTTTTCCTAGTCTAACCCTACAGTCGCGCCTCGATCTCCTTTTGCCATCCCCTCACCATTTGTGTCTCTTCGCAAGTCCCGTTGTAACGCCGGACGTTGATTTAAAAACACACGCCGCAGTTTTCTGACGAAGGGACCCGAGTTCGCCGATATGCAACGGCCGGCCTCGAATGGGGACAGCAGTATCTGCACTATTTGGAGCAGCGAACTGTACGTATGTACAGTAGTGAACTGTAAATTGAAGTATTGGAATTCAAGCTGTAGGCTATTGCCTGCAGCGTGCACTCTAATTCAGTGTATATTACGTATAGTACAGAAGAGCTTCGAATATGAAGCTCCTCTGTACTGTACATAAAATGGATTTTTGGGAATGGTCACTGTATAGCTTATCTAATATCATATTAATTATATCAAAAATATCGTTTCAAATAATATTTTGAAGACTATTTCATAATGGAGCCGAACGGGATAGTGCTATACACATCATTCTATCATCATCATACCGGCTACGCATAATTATGCACCGAAGATAAAATCAAGAATAAATATTTGAACTTAATCAAGAATTAGATCACAGTGGAGCCGGCTCGGCAGTGTGGAAAAACAGCATGTTTTTAATAAAATTTCAAAATTTATTGACTGTGTCTGCCGAGCGGCCTTAGGTGAAACAGTACACGGTCCAAGTGCAGTATTTCAATCTGAACATTCTCAAGGTTAATATAAAAATTGTGTTTCTGTGTGACAAACATTGCAAATGTTTTATTAAAATTCACGATTAGTTAGTGATAAAGAACTGTGGCACACAGCGCCGAGGGGAGAATGCGAAAAACTTCTTGCGATAAACTAATACGGCGGTTGTTTCTACGCATCACCTGCGACACCGTCTGGCTACGTTTTCTAGCTACCATCGTGAAAACCATTCCACTCTGCATCCTGCACAACCTGCGTAACTTCCACTCACTCACACTTTTCCTCCCCTTTAGAGTTCTCCTCTTCGTTACCATCCATACATTGTTCCACTTGAAAATCCCTGATCTTCTTTGTGGGGACAGAAACGGTGGTGGAGTAGCAGGAAATGCTCGCGCGCGCATCCCATTCCTCCCCTCCTTGTTCCAAGCCTCCGTCGCCTGCCCCGCTGTTATAAAGTGAAGTTTTACCCCCTTCACCGCCCATTGGTACAGTGACGCAGTACAGAGAGGTACAAGGGCACTGTACGGAGTTGGAAGAAAGTGCCACGGCACTGGGCGCCTTTTACACGTGACGGTGTTACTGTAACGCCACGGTAGTGCAGTACTGCACGTACCCTACTGTAAGAATTCGTAGCCGTTGGCTTGGAACTCGGTACCCTTTTTACTAAATTTTGGTATGCCATCCCTGGATAGGGCATGTGTCTTACTTAGGCTTGAGTATTTAGAGATAGAATTATCGTCCCTGCCTCAGCGAGGGGGCCGCGATCCATCCATACCTTTGGATCAGAAATTTCGACTAATAGGCTATCGAAGATCCAGGAAGACATCTGCGTTAAATCCGAAGTCTCCCGTCAGTCACTCTCTGAACTGGTAGGAACGCACAAGTAGCGCCTTCTGTGAAATAAATCCAATTCTGTCCCTCATGATCTCTCCCATATTCCCATTCCAAAGCCTAACACACTCAAATGAACAGGAGCCTGCGGTGTCTGGTCTGTGCGGAGGACAGTGGAAGTATTGAAGCGTGCTGTTTCGATGTATTTAGTAGCGCCTTAGTTTAGGCGTAAGTCACTTGCTCTTTGTAGAGTTTTATTCGCGCCTTCGGCGTGATGTTCTCTCCACGGCCCTATACGTGCGCTCGAGGTCCAGTTGGTGTACATGCTTGTGTGATTTTTGAACAGGCGCTGCAGTCGCTGAAATGCAATGGAGACAGTGAATCGGAAGTGTACCGGGCGGATAGGGTGGCGAAGTGTATGCGAGCGTGGGATATTTTGAGGCGCGTCTATCCGCGCAAGTTATATCCAAGACTGCTTCATTAAGGGCAGTGCGTGTCAGGATGGCACCGTGTACTTTGGGTGGCGCAGTCAATTTACATCCAAATGGACACGTTACCAGGCCTGGCACGTTTCGTGCCACCACCACCAGCCGAACCGCGCGACCGCGACTTTCAACCCATTTTGTACCCCTCTCTCTCTTCCTCTCTCTATATTAATCCCAATGGGACTCAACGACTATGGCACTGGACTAAGAAACTATAGAAACTCGTTTTGTACGTTGCGCTTCGAATCGCAACTATACGGTTCACAAATGTGAGAACCTCTGCCCCGTGTTCCGGCTCTACGGGCGCTCAATTAATGTCCCCAATCTTTCCAAAGCCTGCGCTCCCTCTTTAGGTCCCGGCCACCATCTTCATCGTCGCTGCGCTGAGTCTTACCATGAGGACAGCCACTACGGCGAAGGTTTTGCACTCGGCCGCTACCCCTGATATCCTCACCGTGGTCGCGTGAATTTTACGGAGTCAGGCGTAGCGCGTCAGAACTCTATTCTTGGTCGGGAACGCGGCGTCATGCGCCCAAATCCTTTCGAGGAGGACCATTATCTCATTTACTCAGGAAAGACCCGACGTAAGGGCTGAGCGCTCCCCGTGAGGGATCTTCTAGTAAATGAAAGCGAACGCATGAATATGTAGATGAGGGAAGCGCCTGTTCCATAAGCGCTCAAAGGACCAGGAGTGTAATGGGGCTCACACCAGCTCGGCGGTGATCAGAATGTCGATACGGTTTATAGTCTGTAGTTCAGCCAGGGAAAAATGCGACGCCCCCCACCGGCGCAGCTCCCCCAGTGTCCACGAAAAGCAAGGAATTCTGAGGAGCGCAGTCACCGAAAGACTCTCCTGCACGCTCTTTTAGCCAATCATATTTGTGAGCGTCAAGCAGGCCCCCGACGGGATGTCAAAATTTTTATGTGCAAGGCATCCTCGAAGCGCTCGGCCTTACCGTAGTTGTTTCCGAAAAACCCGCTGCACATTATATAGCAGCGGAAGACCTGGAGGTCCTTCCACGTCATATCCACAAAATGGCGCTTCATGAAAGTCATCTCAAACCTATGGCGCATCCACGCCGCGGGCTCGTCCCGGTTCACCCCCTTTTCGCGTTACACGAACCTGCCTTGCGAGAAATTGTCGTAGCGGACGACGTTGTACATTTATTCGTCGTTGCTGGAGCCGAGGAATTATCTATGGTACATTTACTTCAGGAAATACTCGTCGATAGTGTCGTCGTGGGTTACTATCCCATCAGCTGGAGTGAAACTGAGGATCTGATACCCACAAATGGACTCCCCGCACAGTTTGCATGCGACAGATTACCACCCCGTACAGCTCCCTTCCAGCCGTATCGCCGACTGACCTCCCTGATTGTTTAGTACGTTCTCTATCTCCTTCCAAATTAGCTGGACGCGGGGAAAACGCGTCCATTCAGAAAATAGGTATTCTTCCGGCAGGGCGCGCCCTCGAGAGCTGAAACGCCTAAGGTGCGGACATCGTCTAAAAATCGCGCTGCCGGCGTCTGCAGGCGTAACCTCTGAATGAAGCCTTGTGATAAAATGCGCCTGAAGTACGCCAAGTAGTTTATTGGAATTTTTTCTTGAAGTTTATGCGTGAGAATGTGGGTATGCTTATATGTGGACGTATCTGTGGTATGGGTTAGTAATACGTATATAAAACATCGGCCGTACTCTTAAAAAACGTGCGCTAATGCCGACAGCAGCTGTTTCGAGCCTTTGAGCGGCCCATTACTCGCGTCACCGACTGCAGCGATATCAGATCCAATTTAGTGGGTGGACTGCCGTACCAAAAACTTTAGCACGGCGCAGGAAATGGCCACCTTGGCAAATCCAGGGCAATTATAGCCGACTTCAGCGCAAGGCGCCTTCAACGCATCTTGTGCTTATAAATCGAGTCATATATAAATGTGAGGGACTGACATGGCCATAATATAACTACTCAGAAAATGGCAGACGCCCAAGCTTAACCACGAGGAGAATTTGGAGCCTGTTTCTGGATTAAAAAACCAAGCTTGAGCTCACGCTGCCCTAAAATTTACCAACGGAGAAAAAGAGGCAGATGAGGCGCCTTCGGCGACTCTGCCTAGCCTGCATGCCGATCTCGAATTCGCCTTCAACCTTCACACGGCGCCCATGTCAGCGCCGCGTCTCGCGTTGCGGCATGAGAACTGTGACGTTCCGCATGTATGCAACCTTGGGATGTAAAAGGAGAAATTGAACGTACGGTCACCATTCCGCTCGCACCGCGCCAGTGGTACCACAATAATTACAGCACTGTAATTTATGCTTCCCGCGCATGTTAACCGTGTGAAAAATGCGCCTATGGCGCCTGGATTGGTTACCGGAACCCGGAACGTGCGGCGACGACCAGAAGGAGTTCATCTGTTGGACGTTCAAACCGATGCCTATCCCCAACGCAAGGCAAGCCATGCTAAAGTACAACTGCCTGCGGCCCGCGCCTCATCTTTAAAACTCCGGTGTCGTTGTTATTCTTTAAATTTTATATGCGAATAGCCGCAATTTGCATCGCATGTAGAGAAATATTTAGCCTCTCTTAAGCTATCTAAAAAGTCACCCATTCGATGAGATCGATAGCCATTTTTTACAGGGGGATTGTGTAACCTTCTGTAGTCAACTTAGAACTATTTCCATTCATATTTACGGAGCCATAGAACAGGGCTTGCCCATTAATTCTGATACGGAAAGACGCCTCAATTTTAGATGTCTCTGGAACTCGTAGTAATATGACTCTCGGTCCCTTAATCCTTAACTTTAGGGCTGCGACCCGAAGTGAATGGAGTCATGTATTATTTAGATGCTGTGAGATGCCGCATGTATCTTCCCTAATGTTTCTCTCCACATGGACGCAATAGGAATGAGTCTGTCTTTGACCTTTTTCTGTTCCTCCACTGTTCGTTAGATTATATTTTGTGTTCTAGTTTGTTAGGATGGTCTTTATTGAGAAATTTGAAAGTGCGCTCAGGGTCCTGTGCAGCTCGTATCCTCTAAAGTACACCGGGGGCGCGGAATGATAACGAAATGGTTTACCCGGAATGTCAGCATGTATTAAATTATTTGGCTTCTCTACAGTTCAGACCGGAATTACTGTAGCTGTTTGATCATTACGGTACGGTATAACCTTCCTATGCAGTAGCGCAGTTACCGTCACATAGGCAGCCTGTGAATGCTGCAAGTAAGCTTAGTGCTACGGATGCAAGAGATCTAGTTTGCAGTGTTAATAGGTCAGAAAGTTTTACAGTTTACACTGTATAAATATTTTCTAAGCGGTCGCGGATCATGGTACTCTCGGAAGTTATTTTGCATCGCATACGCGATCACAGGGGCCTGGGTTGCAAATGCGACCATTTAAGTTTTGCTCAAATTCACTGCGGCTTTCGTTTCAATATGATTGTACCCGACTGGTAAAGGATCACCATGAATGAGGCACCGAGTAAGTACCTTGGTAGCACGTTTTAGGTACCCCTAAAGTAAAGCTCTTTCCCGTCTTTCACCTCCGTTTTCCTTCTTTCTCTCCTTTCTTTGTGCTGTTTTGGGGTATTTTCCGGCGCTTCAGAGTGTACGCAAACCACGCTGAACAAAGACAACCATTCAGTCACACCTGTCGTACTTCCCCGTTCGAGCCGGCATTCCCCCCCTCCCCCCCGCCTTCCGCTCTACCATTTGTTCTCCTTGTGTGCGCGCAACGAGAGTGAGCTACCACGCCGCACCAAAAACGTTCGAGCGGCGACCGTCGTACCAAGATATCATTGTGGTCGACGGCGAACTTCGAGCCCGGATAGTCTAGACATTGAAGGAAGTATTGGCAGAAAGCTTCCATTTTCTGGGCTTCCTCAAGAACTTCCAGTGAAACTTCATCTTTTAGCTAACATTTCACTTCTAAAACTTCTCGTATTGACGGTGCGCCCTCCTAGTGTTCGTAGATAAAGCAGTTGGCTATTTGCATGTCATCGTGCTCATCACGGATGAAGAGATCCATTTCGTTGTCCTCAAATTCTGAGTTATAATCGGAGGGATATTAGTACAGTAACGCGAGCGTTGTTGTTTTGTCGTCCAAATATGATTTTTCCGTTCAGTTTGTTGTCATTATTTTAAGGGCATTAGTGGCCTGATGCTAATGCCTGCCCGGTGGACCACATGGAACATGAAATCCGCAAGTCGGAGGCGCCGTCTCTGCAGGCGTCCTGATGCGTCCGATAAGTTCATAATACATTGGAGGGTGTCGTGTTCAGTCCTGAGCGTAGAGTAGCTTTTTCTATGTATGGGCGGATAGTAAGCACCGCCCATAAGACGGGGAGGAACCTTTTTACCGTCGTACTGTAGTTTTTCCCCGCCTTCTTTCGCGAGCGACGAATAAACTATCGGTCGGGTAGTGCCATCTTCCTGCTCCTGAGAAAATTCACAACCGAAATGGTAGTCACTGACCGCTGTGTGCAGAACTTATTGGAATAAGAAGCGGGGAAGAGCCACCACAGGCGGCTACATCATGGAAACCGATAATGTTTCGTACGCTTTTGGATGCGTCTCTTGCAGCGGTCCAAACTTGAAAGGTTCACCTTTTGCAAAAAAATTCGTGACACGGTTTGTCACTCGTGCGAACTTCAGAAAAGCCGCCATATACGTTGCAAAACACAAGGAACGAGCGGGGCTCCTAAGCGTTCGTAGTGGGAACGGCTTGTAAAATTTTGTCGAAACACTTGATCGCAACCTCCCGCTTTCCAGCACTCACATTTTGTGCTAGTTATTCCTATGATTCCTGGAAGAAGTGCCACTTTTTCTGCTTACGACTGACCCAGGCGTTCTGTAACAGTCCGAGAACGGTTGGGCGGTATTTGAACTGTTCCTCGTACGTTCGGGAGTCGACGACGACGCCTTACAAGTACACGCGCCGTTTCTAACTTAAGTTTTGACCAGACGACGTCGGCGGCTCGTTGAAACTTCCTGGGAGCGTTCTTTAGACCGAACTGCATTATTTTAAACCTATAAAGGCCATGGTGAGAGGTGAACGCTGTCTTGTCCCGGCAGTCCTAACCAATCTTTATCTGCCAGTACCCACAGTCGGCGTACATCGTAGAGGATATCCAAACTTCCCGGAGCGATTCGATAAAATCGTCCATTTTAGAGATAGGATAGATTTACCGCATGGTTATAGCGTTCCCTCTGCGGTATTAGACACAGAACTGAAGCGATCCATAGTTATTTAGAAGCAAAATATCGGGGAGGCACACTCACATTAGGCCTACTCTATGACGTCCATTTCAAGCATCTGTTCGATCTCTTCTTTCTCCTGGGAAACTGCCTGCGGAACAAAACTGTACGGTGGGGTTGAAAAACAGTTTAAAACTCTCTTTCTGGTCGATCTGGTGTTTCAAGTACTTGATTTTTTCGAGGTGTCCGTCCGATATGAACTAAAAACTCTGTTAAGATGCGTAATATCTGGGAACGAGCGGATGTATCAGCCCGCTCTACGGTCCATTTTTTGTCAGTCCGTGTTAATCCCTTCTTATTAATCTTCAACTAGTTTGTAAACGTTCGGCGAATTTATATTTATTGGGGTTTCTGATCATTCCTTAGGCGGCGGCGTCCCGGCGTTTGTGACTGAGGCATCATTGGTTATGCCGTGCAATAACGGAGCGTGATGAACCATAGGGACTGTACGGTGTGCCCATCCGACTGCAGCGTAATTTTGTACCTGAAAGGGGTACGTACACAACTTTTCTATGTATAAAATTGACGGAGGACGGGCAGGTTATCAGTTGAGATCATGCAGGGTAAAAAGCCAGCTTTTCCTCCGATTCAGCCATAGGACTAGATGGATAAGAGACCAGGAGCGTCGGAAAGGGCAAATGTATTCACTTGTGTGTACTGCGGAATGCCCCAGGCGTGTTACAGGTGTAAGTGCGCTCCGGAAACGGTGGTGGTTTATCTCTATTTCCGTAGAAAGCTGACGGTTTATCCTTTTCGTCCGTGACCATTGGGTTTGGGTCATCATAATCAACAAACAGAATGTGTAGCTTTTTGACCGGCAGTAGATACCCCGGGGGTACTACCGTTTCGGCCAAAAAACTTGACGCAGCCCGGGAATTGATTGGAACTACCCTGTATTTAATTGGCAGGATGGCTCGCACGTATTGGTCGGAGAGTTTCGTGCCGAAAATTCAGGGGGCCACCAGATTGTCGATTACCGTAAACCATACTCGGAAGCACAAGTCTCCGAAGCGTACGTGTAGTAGGATAAGACCTTCAACCGGAACCGTTTTACGTGCGACCTCCAGGACGTTTTATACATGGGAACGAGTTTTCCGTTTCAATCCATTTGTCGGGGATGAATCGCTCGTAGTTGAGATATGGTACTTTCCCAGTCTTGAGAACGGATATCATCGGGGTCATCTTGTTGGTGTATGTCAGGTTGAACTACGAACAGGTCGTTATGGCTCTGCGTGTAGTTTGCATCTAATGCGTACACGATATTGTAGTGATTACATCTGACTATGGCAAAGTGCGAGTAGCGCAACAATATGGAAGCTACTTCTGTACACTGGTGAGAAGTGCGTTATGGCACTCCACCAGTTCTGCTCACTAGTCAGAGTAG
>JAVCKV010561161.1:0-10956 GCA_032274145.1 Herpochondria borealis | reverse complement strand
GACAAAGTGGCGCAGCCACCCATAGGGCCATAAGGTCGCGATAACACTTTTCGTTAGTTTTCGTGTTTGAAAAGTGACTCCCGCGGAAGGCGACATCTCACACAGCAGCACCCCGCAGGGGACAACATCTAACACAGAAGCCCCCGGCCAGGGACACCACCTAATTCAGATGCCCCCGGCAACGAACAATCTAAAATTTAATTCCATTCCGGCACTTCAGCCATATCCGGCAACTCATGCGCAATTCCCTTATGACAATCAATACAAGTCTTCTCACCCGTAAACAAAAATGTCTCATGTGACGTAGCCGCCCGCTCACTCTGCAACGTTATATCCATTGACTCAGCCGAATGGCAGTTCCTACATTCAAGCGAGTTATTCGCCTTCAGCCGCCCCCATTCATGAGTGGCCAAAGTCAGCCGGTGGTCCAGAAATTTTTCACGGGTATTGATGGTGCCGAATATGGTGCCCCAGACTTCTTTTGATGCCTGCATCTTTCTGGCAATCTTATGTGTCCATTCATGGGGCACGTGACAATCAGGGCACGTTGCACGTACACCGGAACCGTTGGAATAGTGCACGGTGCTTTTTAGCTCGGCAAATACGTTGTCTTTCATTTCATGGCAAGAGATACAAAACTTTTCTGTGTTAGTCAGTTCTAACGCGGTATTAAAGCCTCCCCAAAAAATAACACCGGCGACGAACCCACCCACGGTCAGTATGCCAAGACTGATGTAGGCGCTTGGTCGCCAAAAAGTACGCCAATATTTGGATAGCGTTTCCCACATGTGCTCACCCTCTTGTTTTGGCTATTTACTTTTTCTGTTGCAACACTGCGTCGATATCAAGAAACGTGTTGTTTAGTAGCGGTTCAACGCGATATTGCGGCACATGGCACTGCGTACAGAAGTATCGGCGTGGCGATACCGCGGCTCTGAACTGGCCGTCTCTGTCCATAAAATGCGTGATCGATACCATGGGTGCACCACTGTCACCGGTGCGTGCACGGGCGTGGCAGGATAGGCACTTGTTTGAATTTAAGTCGATCCGGTAGGCAGTAATATCATGGGGGATCACCGGTGGCTGCTCGGGATAATTGCGTGACTGTCTGCGGTCGGAATCGTCTAGCTCGGGGATTCTTGGTGCCGACGGTTCGCTGTCTATTTCGGTGTCGCTGCGCAACGTTGCAATGGTGCCGTCCGCAGCCTGGGCCAGTATTGACACACCGAACAGCGTGATACCGATCAGCAGCACTTTGTCATTGTAGGTTTTCATGCTGGCTCCACTCGCACAGCACACTTTTTATAGTCTGTTTGTTTGGATATGGGGTCGGTGGCATCCAGCGTAACTTTATTGATTAACTGACTGGCATCAAACCACGGTACAAAGATTAGCCCCACCGGTGGCCGGTTACGACCACGGGTTTCGACTCGCGTTTTTATTTCACCGCGTCGGGATATAATACGAATCTGCTGTCCACGTCTTAAGCCTTTTGCTTTGGCATCATCGGGGTGCATGTAACACAGTGCATCAGGGAATGCCTTATACAGCTCTGGTACGCGCTGTGTCATTGAACCAGAGTGCCAGTGCTCTAGTACGCGCCCGGTAGACAACCATAGTGGATATTCTTCGTCTGGTGATTCTGCGGCGGGTTCATACGGCAGGGCAAAAATACGCGCCTTACCATCTCCGTGTCCGTAAAATTCAAAGCCAGCGCCCTTGCTGACGTAGGGGTCAGCCCCTTCGCGGAAGCGCCACTGTGTCTCTTTACCGCCGACTACCGGCCAGCGCAAACCGCGTTCCTGATGATAGACATCAAACGGCGCCAGGTCGTGGCCGTGCCCGCGCCCGAAGCGGGCGTATTCTTCAAACAGCCCTTTCTGCACATAGAATCCACAGTCTTCGGCTTCATGGTTGTTATAGCCTTCGGCGATATCAGAATTAGGATAAGCATCGACGGCACCGTTCTGGAATAAAACGTCATACAGTGTCTTGTCGCGATACTCCGGAGCTTGTGCCAGTAGATCTTCTGTCCAGATCTCATCCATGGTGAAGCGCTTTGAGAACTCCATTAACTGCCATAAATCGGATCGTGACTCACCCGGTGCATCAACCATCTGATGCCACAGCTGCGTGCGCCGTTCTGCGTTGCCGTAAGCGCCTTCTTTTTCAACCCACATGGCAGTGGGCAATATAAGATCCGCCGCCTCTGCAGTGACGGTTGGATACGCATCAGATACGGTGATGAAGTTTTCTGGATTACGGTAGCCGGGTAGTGTCTCTTCGTTTAGGTTGGCTGCTGCCTGTACGTTATTGTTGCATTGCACCCAATAGGCATTCAGCTTGCCGTCTTTGAGCATGCGGTTCTGCAACACGGCATGAAAGCCTGGTTTCTCAGGGATCGTGCCTTCCGGTAACTTCCAGATGTCCTCGGCTATATCACGGTGCTCTTTTTTGGCCACAAGCATGTCGGCGGGTAAGCGGTGAGAAAAAGTGCCGACCTCGCGGGCGGTGCCACAAGCAGACGGCTGACCGGTCAGTGAGAATGGTGAATTGCCCGGTGTTGAAATTTTTCCGGTCAGCAGATGAATATTGTAAATAAGGTTATTGCACCACACACCACGGGTATGCTGGTTGAACCCCATCGTCCAGAATGAAGTGACTTTAATCGACGGGTCTGCATAGAGCTGTGCCAGTGCTTCAAGGCGGTTCTTCGGCACACCAGATATCTTATGCGCTTTATCCAGTGTGTATTCGGCAACAAATTCTGCGTACTCTTCAAAGCTTATCCCGGTAGACCCGCCTACCGCATTATTGTTAGTGGCTGCCTGTTCTAACGGGTGCTCTGGTCTTAAGCCATAACCGATATCAGCATTACCTTTTTTGAATACCGTGTGCTTGCTTACAAACTCTTCATTGACGTGATCATTTTGAATGATGTAATTGGCGATGTAGTTAAGAATGGCCAAATCGGTTTGCGGTGTGAACACCATCGGGATATCGGCCAGGTCAAAACAGCGGTGTTCATAGGTTGATAACACGGCAACCTTGACATGTGGGTTCGATAACCGGCGATCAGTGACCCTGGTCCAAAGAATCGGGTGCATTTCAGCCATATTCGACCCCCACAATACAAACGCATCGGCAGCTTCCATATCGTCGTAACAGCCCATGGGCTCATCAATACCGAAGGTACGCATAAAGCCACCCACTGCTGACGCCATACAATGCCTGGCATTGGGATCAATATTGTTTGACCGAAAGCCGGCCTTCATCAGCTTTACTGCGGCATACCCTTCGTAAACAGTCCATTGCCCTGAACCGAACATACCCACCGAGGTCGGTCCTTTTTGTTTTAGCGCTGCCTTCCATTTCTGTGCCATGATATCGAATGCTTCGTCCCAGGACACCGGGGTGAACTCACCATTCTTGTCATAGGTGCCGTCTGTTTTTCGTAACAGCGGTGTTTGCAGCCGGTCTTCGCCGTACATTATCTTTGAAAGAAAGTATCCCTTTACGCAGTTTAAGCCGCGATTAACCGGTGACTTCACATCACCATGTGTGGCAACTACCTTGTTGTCTTTGGTGGCGACCATCACAGAGCACCCGGTGCCGCAGAATCGACAAGGCGCTTTTGACCATTTAAGCGCTGTATCAGCAGAATTTGTTACCAGGTTCTGTGCTTGCACGGATAGTGGAATACCCGCAGCGGCAGAGGCCAGCGCTGCCGCCTGACTTTTAAGAAGGGTCCGGCGTGTTATTTTTGTCGATAACATGGGCTCACTCTACTCAGCTGGAAAAAGATTGGTGGACATGTCTGTATGATGAAACACCATGCAAACGTTTATCACGCCGGGGATTTCAGCGGCCATTGACATGAACCCTGACAGCTCTGCATTGCTGTCAGTCTCTAATACGATCACCGCTTTGCTGTTTCCGTCATGATCATGGACTTCAGCACCGGGATACTCAGCGACCACTGAACAGACTGACGATAACGATTCCGGTCGCACCTGCAGGATTAAGCTAGACACTACCTTTGGTGGTGATGATTCCGGCTGCAGAAGTTGGGCAATTCCAGAGGAAAGCCGTTCCTGAAGAAATTGTCTGCGGGGCAATACAGTTTTTACGGGCTTCATTGTCTGTTTTCCTAGAGCCCGGGAGGGCCGGTAAATATTTGGACTATCCAGATACTGAAACCCAGTGCCGCAACAATGGCTACAGAAAGTATGGGTGCCAGAAAAATAGTCAGCAGGAAAAACAGCCGCCACTCCGTCGATTTAATTGAAGTACTTGACTCTGTTGTCGTATTCACTGGCATTGCAGATGTCCCAACTAGGTCGATTTTTCCACTTTCAATCTAGCGTGGTCGTTGCTGGGGTGTATTGATCTGAATCAATTGCTGGTCGCAAACTTGTTGTGGATGCGCTTGCCAGTAGACGGGTAAGTGCTGACTTCGGGTTGATCTATACTGATAGGTGGGAACGTATCGGTTGAACACACCGCCCTGCACTCGCCTGCTATGGGCGGGGCTTAGCATGTTTTGTAATTCGTAGATGATTCCAGTAATAACCGATACCGTCTTAGGCAACTACAGGTTTGTTAACTGACAGTCTGCATTAAGCAGTCACCTACAGACTACAGTCGCCAGAACTTCGGCTCCCAATACATCAACATCAATCAATGACTCATGAACACCGGCAGTGTCATGGTCTCCAGCACAGTGCGCGTGGCGCCACCCCAAATCCATTCCTTGACTCTGGATTGCCCATAAGCCCCCATGACGCAAAGATCTGCACCGGAATCAGCAGCATGAGACAACAGTGTATTGCCAACATCAATCTTCGACTTTATCTCTTTAACTTCCACGTTGACATCATGGCGTGCTAGATACTTTGCTATGCCGGTATCAACCATGGCCTCTGAGTCCCCGTTGTAGCCGGTTTTACCATTGATGATAACAAGTTCAACAGAATCAGCGGCCATCAGTATGGGCATTGCCTCTGCGGTTGCACGTGCTGCCTCCCGGCTACCATCCCACGCAAGCATGATATTTTTTCCAATGTGTTCAAACGCACCGGCATAGGGAATGAACAGACAAGGCTTGCCTGAATCAAGCAGCACTGACTCAACCACCAGACGGTCTGGCTTTACATTAGAGTGCGCGTAAGGTTGGTTTAAGACCAGCAGATCACTGCATCTGGCCTGTTGAATGATAGATTTGATCGGGTCATTGGGCACGATCTGCGACTCAAACGAAGCGACACCATGTTTCTCGCAAAACACTTCAAATTGGCCGGCCTTTAGTGTGACGTTAACAATCTCGTGTTGAATATCAATATCAGGGTCTGTGACAGATGGAAATCTTTCGGTAACAAGCCCAATCAGATGCGCGTCAAATTGGTTGGCAAGTTGTGCTGTAAATTTCGCGTTGGCAGGTACTTTATTAAAATCATTCAGATGCAGAAGTATTGTTTTGAAAGTCATTGCCATTCTCCATGCGTTTAATTTGAATCACATTACGCAAAGAGTATTCGCAACGAAAAGGGGTTTATTGACACAGGTCAAAAGTGTCGTTCAAGACAACAGGTTTAATTGCTTAATGGGTGACTGGATATTTTCATCATCCGGGTATTCAGCTACATCTGATATCAGATCAGAACCAACACACCATCACTATCGTTCACTATAAAACAGGCCATATATATGACCGCAACACCTGCTCCAACAAACCACACGACTGATTTCTCCGAACGACGACTCACAATTTCAGGTTCCCCGGTTACCATACGGCCCATCAGACACAATGACAGAATGCTAGAAGAAAAGTTTATTAACCAGCTTTCTGATGAAGCAAAGCACTATCGATTTCTGGGTGGGATCAATCAGCTATCCGTTAATGACCTGGGCAGGCTGTGCGATGTTGACTACCATGACTCAATGGCCTTCATTGCGATTACTGAAAACGAGGGCAATACCAGGGAACTGGGGGTTGTTCAATACTGCAAGTCAGAGAATGCTGATAAACATGAGATGGCCATTACCGTTGCTGATGACTATCGAAAGTCCGAATTACCAGTCGCGCTAATGGAGCTGCTTATCGCCTATGCAAAATTACACGGCGTAAAATCATTGTACTCAGTAGAACTTTTCGACAACCATGATATGAGAACACTGGCGACCCAATTTGAAATGGTTTTAGAGCGCGACCCTGAAGATGTGCACCAAGTGATGTATAGCCTGACACTCTGATCTGCGCCGTTCAGCTTTTCAATTCACAGTTGGGTTTGTCGCATACTAACGTGGGCTCACCACTCTGCTAGTTTGCCTGGCTGCGCAGCTGAACTGTCAAACCGGGCAAGCCCACTGTTTCGGCACGATCATCAATTTAGAAACACCCAAGGCGCTGCTAGTCAAAAAAGAATAAAGAGAGCCCTGGCGCCACAGTCTGATTGAAGACGTTCAATAGGTAAAAGCTGGCACCATAACCCCATGGCACCCGCAAGCCCATCTAAAACCGGAGCGCCTAAAACCCCTGACTAATGACACATCAGCAATGGCACTGAGCAGTCCTTTAACAGCTCGCTTGTTGTGCCGCCGAATATTCGCTCACGCAGTCGAGACCGACTATAAGACCCTGTGACGATCAAATCAGCGCCAACTTCGATGGCACGCTGCTGGACTACGGCGGATACTTTTTTGCCCATGCTTTGTCTGGCATCAACGGTGACGTTAACGTTATGCCTTGCCAGATAGGTTGATAATGCCCAATCGACTTGCTCACTTCCAGTACCCGGTTTTTTATCTGAATCAACGCTAAGGACATAGACACTGCTAGCTGCCTTGAGTAGTGGAAGAGACTCCGTCACAGCACGGCTGGCAGCTTGCTTACCGTCCCACGCAACCAGGATTGTATTAAACGCCAGGTTATCAGGCGTATTCTCATTAAATACAAGCAAAGGTTTACCTGCGTCAAAAAGAACACCGTGCCACAAGCGACTATTAAACGCATCAATGCCGTTTTCAGCGCTCACCCGCCGCGCCATGATTAGATCAGCGTAGACAGCATGTGAACCCATGACATCATCAACGAACATACCATCGCCAAGTTCATACTTCACATCAGATCGCACACCGTTTTTGATTAACAGGAGTTCAATCTCAGCACATTTCTGTTTCAGTGCTAGCTCTGCAGCCACCATTTGTTGGGCCCAGATCTCCGCCCCCGCCGTGTCACCTGCGCCCATATATGGTGGTGATATAGACTCACTAAAAACCAATACCGTGAGATGTTTGCCCTCTTTGGCGCACAGTTCGCCGACCGATAAGATATTATCGTCGGTACTTGTCACATGGGTTGGGTACAGTAACGTTTCGATTATCATTATTAGCTCCTCTTCGCTGGCTTCAATGATATCTGCTCAGGTGTCGGTTAACTTGACACTGATCAAACGCTATTATATTTTGAGAGCACACTGATAAACTTAGTCACTAACCTTTAGAAAGGAGCTAATCAATAGACAAAGTCTGATCTAGATCAAAGGCAGACCCATCGCACCACAGTGGTCTGTAGTCGATATAATTGCCAGTGCAATGGAGTTTTCACACCATGTTACGCATTACGATAATTAGCGCAGATCACCATTTATCAGGGTCACTAGAAGATGTGACACGGGACGTACTGACGGAGTTAAAGCTCGATGCGACGTTCACGAAGCAGGACACCCTAACCGTAGACGCCGGCACCCTAGTGCTAGAGCCACCCGCGTTATTGGTGAACGGAAAGATAGTAAGCTTCGGTAAAATTCCCTCATCATCATGGCTTGCCGATCAAATATCAGGCTGCATCAAAACTGCGCAGGCAAGCTAACTGCCCTTTTCTAGCTACCAATTTGATTAGTGCCATGGATTAAAACTACCTGGAACTGATCACAGCGATTTCCGCACATACTGCCGCCGACCAACCATAGCGACAGTCGTTCTAACGGCGTCGGGCCAATGTGACATGAACAGCGGACAAGTAATCTTAGTTACTGGATCTTGCAATACGCTGTCTAATCACTGGCACCGTCAGCCAGTTCTGTCAGTAACAGCAACTCTTTGATACGAACTTCAGACTTGCTATCCAACTGAATTATTCCAGCTGCCCGCAGCTTGGTGAAATTGCGACTGACGGTCTCAATTGTCAGTCCCAGGTAATCAGCAATTTCTGCCCGTTTCATGGGTAGATGCAGCAGTGATTCATTGTACCCCTGTCTTTTATTGCGACGTGAAATTCGCAGCAGAAAAGTCGCTACTTTCTCAAGCGCGGACTTTCTACCCAAAGACAACAGCTGATCCCTTGTCTCTTCCAATTCTGTGGCCAACATTGATAAAAGCGCCAACCCGAAGCCCGGCTCAGTGGTGATCAGGCTATCAATGGTGCTGGTGGGAATAGAACGGACTTTAGATTCACATAAAGCTTCTGCGTGTTGAGTCCATTGATCTTGCTCTGACCCGCCAATAATGTCCCCGGGATAGTAAAAGTTCACGATCAACCGTCTGCCGTCATTTAGCATTTTGTAGACCCCGACAACCCCTTCCAGAATCTGGTAGATGTAATCCTGTTTGTCACCAATCATGAAAAGGTGTTCATGCACATCAAGCTGTCGCTCGCTTGTTGTGGTGAAACTGTTACCCATTTTTATTTGCGCAGACTGGCCGTCACCCAGCCATTCCCGAATGCCCGATTTGTCGCCAACCTGACCTTTCTTTGCGTTAGTAGCATTCTGTCTCATGGCCTGACCCCTGGATTACTAGTGGCAATCAGGTTTATTTGACCATGGCAATGTCACCGCGAAAGCACGCTTGTGTAACGAGCAATGCGACTTTTGTATCGGTTTGTAACAGGATTTCAGTCGCTAATTGATCAATATCAAAACCATAGGCGGGAATTTGGTGATACTTGCGGCAAGATATTTATTATGCAACGGCAGGAGCACTAGTCAATTGGCACTCAGATCCCAACATCGTGGAATGATTTTGTCACTTCAGCAGATAGATCAGCTGTGCCTGAATAAGGATAGAGTTTGGTGGAATGTTTTACGGGCTGTTAACCAGTTTAGTGAATTTCACCAGGCATATCGGTCCGCACTCATTACTTGCCGCGATGCTTGTACCGATTCACATTGGACCGCGTTATTAATTTTCTCGGCAATGTCGAAAAATGACCGGGTGATGAACGGCCATATCCGGAAATTACGCACGCAGTTGAATTGCTTAATCTGCAGCAGTGACCCATCCGACGAAAAAGTCGATGCGTTACTTTCACAGCTTACAGATTTCAGTCGGTTTTCCTCAAGCATATTGGTCATTGAGCTAGAACTAATTTCAAAAATGTTAAACACACTGTTCGGCGCTGACGTGAAAACACGCCACGTCAACTGAGCCTACTATGCATAATTTAGATCTGCCCATGGTGAGTCGTTCGGCCCGGTAACGCCTGAAAAACTCCCGGCTCATTCAGCAATATAATTGTCTGTGACCAGCGAATTCACGGTCAAGACAAGGCTAGCTTCACCGCAGCCAACAGTAGCCCTGCAACACACAATAGTCCGATCAATCACCCCACCTGTGTTGGCTTACGGAGCACACTGAGAAACAACCCCAGCGCTTGGCGTATTCTCACTCTGAAGCCTGCCCATGCCCCAGTTGGCACGAAGCCAAGCATCCTGCACCCACACCCCACCAAATCTGGCAACATTTTTACCATCGCGAAGCATTCCTTATAATCCTACGCCAGTTGGATGCGATGTGCGGTACACTACAGAACAAAGGAAACACGAATACCCGGCACGTTTGCAGGGCATCGTTAAGTTGGTACTTCCTAATCCATTATTCCTGTGTATTCATGAAAATCCCTCAACACAATAAGGACAAATTTCAACGATAACTCGTTTATCGTTGTCACAGATCCCACCTACAATGACAGAGTCAAAACAAAAAATACTCGTTGTTGATGACGAAGCTTCGATTCGCAGGCTGCTTAAAAAGTGCCTGGAAAAAGAAGCCTTTCAGGTTGTCGAGGCAGCCAACAGTGCGCAAACACTTGAACAACTGAAATCAAATGATATCGACCTGATCACACTTGACCTTTCATTGGGCACTGAAGATGGCCTTGAACTCGCCCGCGTCATCCGCGCCACCAGCCAGCTACCCATCATTATGGTCAGTGGCAAGGGAGAACTGATCGATACCGTTGTGGGCCTGGAAATAGGTGCAGACGACTACATCAGCAAGCCGTTCGAGTTGCGAGAAGTCATCGCCCGAGTCCGCGCTGTTCTACGCCGCTATCAACCCACTCAGGCCACGCCAACAGACTCCGCCAATAACACAGGTGGGGATCAGCTTGAATTCGAGCGCTGGATACTCAACCGAATGACACGTGAACTATACGACTCCGAAGGCAATCTAGTGCCCCTCACCACCGGAGAATTCGAACTGCTCTCTGTTTTTGCCAACAGCCCGCGTAAAGTGCTTAGTCGCGATCAAATCATGGACACACTAAAAGGCAATGAATGGCTACCCAATGACCGCACTATCGATAATCAGGTTGCGCGCCTGAGAAAGAAATTGATACTCGAAGACAGTCAGCAACAGTTAATTAAAACAGTGCGCGGAGCCGGCTACCTGTTTACCGCACAAGTTAAAACTGGCTAAGCAGTACCTGCTTAGGTTAACCCTTCTGCATTCACTCTGAACATGTCGTTTCAGGCATTAAGAGTTACCGCAGAATCCCACCTCAACCTTATTGGTCCTGGCTAGAACTTTCTAGCCTGCAAAGACGCCGCAACGTTTACAGCTGTAGTTAGCGCAGTGACCCGTAGACCCGCCAGTCAACAAACCCTGGTGTTGCAAAAAATTCCGGCCCAGAACCGCTGCGCTGCTTCTATAGCAGCATCTAAGGCGCTGTACTCA
>JAVCKV010561150.1:0-10957 GCA_032274145.1 Herpochondria borealis | reverse complement strand
ACCACTAAACCGACCACCAACGCTTTTAAAAAATGCAGATGAATTATTGTTTTTTGAAAATTCGTAATAATGAGCTTCTCCAAAATTTAAACTTAAAAATTTAAGATAACTTTTCAAAGGTGATAAATTTTTATAATCAGGTATCGGTGGATATGCAAGATCAACAATATATTTACATCGCAGACTCTGGTAATAATTTAGGTAGTCGTACAAATCTCCGAATTTTAAAAATCCTAAAAGATGATGTAATGACCAAGGATTCTGTTGAAGCAGAATTCATTTCCTATGCTTATGAAGATCAAGTCGATTTTTCTCAAACGAATACTCATAATTTCGATTGTGAAGGAATGATAAATATGGGCGATGCACTTTTTTTATTTTCCAAAAACAGAGCAGATTTCAAAACCAAATTGTATTCCTTGCCTAAGGATACTGGTAATTACGCTGCTAAATTAGAATATGAATTTGATGTGGATGGGTTAATTACGGGGGCAACTATTAACGAAACAAAGGATGTAATTGTCTTGTTAGGATATGACAATACAGGTTCAGACTTCGAACCTTTCGTTTGGTTGTTTTACGAATTTACGGGTATTGATTTTTTTAATGGAAAAAAGAAAAAATTAGAACTTACCTTTGATGGG
Source organism: Herpochondria borealis (assembly GCA_032274145.1). Taxonomy (NCBI): domain Eukaryota; phylum Rhodophyta; class Florideophyceae; order Ceramiales; family Ceramiaceae; genus Herpochondria; species Herpochondria borealis. Next base: position 10,313 of record JAVCKV010561150.1, on the reverse strand, counting down.
CAAATGGAAGCGATTACTTTTGGGAAAAATGATAACTTGTATTTCTCTCAGGAATCAGAATCTGGAAATGACAAGCAATATATTTATCATTTAAAAATTAATGAATATTTAAACTGAAAATCAAAAAATGAACAATAACGACGTACTACGACGACTACGATATACTTTCGACTTCGACGATGACAAGATGATAAAAATATTTGGGCTAGCTGAATATGAGACAACTCGCGCGGAGGTAAGTGATTGGCTGAAGAAAGATGACAACCCTGAACAGAAAAGTTTACATGATAAATACCTTGCTATTTTCCTTAATGGTTTTATCAATTTAAAAAGAGGAAAACGAGAAGGGCCGCAACCTAAACCAGAAAAGACGCTTAATAATAATTTGATTCTTCGAAAATTAAAAATTGCCCTTAATCTGAAAGATCATGATATTTTAGAATTATTAGACTTGGCTAATTTTCAATTAGGGAAGCATGAGTTGAGTGCATTTTTTCGAAAACCTACGCAGAGTCAATTTCGATTTTGTAAGGATCAGGTGATGCGGAATTTTCTACATGGCATGCAAATTAAATATCGAGATAATAAATAAAGTAACCGCTGAATTTATTCAGCAGGTTGTTAAGAATAATTCAATTTCGGACTTATAAAATGAATTCAACAATTATCTTACAGTTCCTATTTCGTGCAAGCCTGTGTCCTAAAAATAAAACAACCAAATGGCAAAACAAACCCACCTCAAAAAATTAAAAGAAGGACCAATCGCTTGGAATAAATGGCGAAAAGAAAATAAATCTGTCGTACCCGATTTAAGTAAAATAGATTTGACAGAGATCAATCCATTTAGAATTCCAGAAGACGAAACGAGAATCTTATTTGCAGATTTAACACCCTATAATTTGGCAAAAGTGAATTTCCGCAAAGCTAATTTAGTAGGTGTCAAATTAAGTGACTCCAATTTATTGGGAACAAATTTTAGCGAAGCAGAAATGGATGAAGCCGATCTAAGAGGATCAAATTTAAAGGGTTCCAAATTTGTAAAAGCAAAGTTAAATTCCGCTAGATTTGAAAATTCAAACTTAACCAATGCTGATTTTTCAAATGCAGAATTGCATGAAGCAAGGTTAAAAGGTGCCACACTTAAAAATGCAAAACTCAAAAACATTGAGGCTGATCTTGTTCAATTTATCAATGCTAATTTGACTGGCGCAGATTTATCTGGAGCAAAAATGATGGATGCTCGATGTCACGGTGCCACCTTTCAAAAAGCAAATTTGAAAGATGTTGACTTTCTTGGAGCAAATTTAATGGAAGCCAATTTTACTGGTACAAATCTATCCAATGCCGATTTGTCGCAATGTATTTTAAAGAAAAGTAATTTTAATAAAGCCAATTTAACGAAGGCTAAATTGGCCTACTCCGGTTTGAGTCAAGCCAATTTAATCAAAGCCAATTGCGAAGGAGCAGATCTTTCGCATGCCTATTTGGGCAAAGCAGATTTAACCAATTCCAACTTGACAAATGCCAACTTATTTTCTGTCAATTTCTCTGAAACAAATTTATCCAAAGCCAATTTAAGTCAAGCTAATCTGAGTCGAGCGATTTTAGTGAGAACCAATATGGCTGGAACAATTATTAATGACGCTTCGATTTATGGCATAAGTGCATGGGATATTATTGGTAAAATTAAAAATCAAAACAACCTAATCATCACTCCTCCAGAACTTCCAGATATTACTGTTGATGAATTGGAAGTTGCACAATTCGTTTACCTCTTGCTCAATAATGTCAAAATTAGAAATGCGATTGACACCATCACGTCGAAAGCAGTTTTAATCCTTGGACGATTTTACAAAGAACGTAAAGATGTTCTAGATGCTTTGCGAGAAGAATTACGGAAACGGAATTATATTCCTATTGTTTTTGATTTCGAAAAACCTGCCAGTAGAGATTTGACAGAGACCGTTTCTACGCTTGCTCAAATTTCGAGATTTATTATTGCTGATATAACCGATGCTAAAAGTATTCCTCAAGAATTAAGTCATATTATTCCTAATAATCCTTCGCTGCCAGTTGCTTCTATCATTTCTAAAAAATATGAAGCCTATTCTATGTACGAACATTTTGAAAGGTATCCGTGGGTACTGCCCTTGTATAAATACTCTTCGAAGCAACAGTTGCTGAAGGTCATAAAATCTAAAATTATTGATCCTGTGGAGAAAAAGGCAAAGGAGTTGCAACCGAAGAAATTGTAGGAAGGTTGGGTTTGAATTATTTTAAAAGTAAAGAAATAAACTGTTGAAAATATGATAGAAAAAAAATTGGGGTTTTATCAGGAATACAGAGGAAAGCAGTTTATTTCTCTTAAAGAAGTTGTCTCGCATCCGATAAGAGAAGAAGATTTAAATCCAGATATTCTTAATTATTTAAATAATGGAATACGCTTATCGAGTTATCGTACTTGGTTTCTATGTCCTGTTTTTGAAGAATATATTTCAGGTCCTTCAATTTATACCGATGGAGAATGGTTTTGGACATCTGAGTATATTTTTTATTTGGAAAGATTTATTATTCCCATTCCTGACTTATTTTTAAAAAAAATGCAAAAAAATAATTTCAAAGTTCTCTCTACAGAACAGTTTGGATTATCTAATGTACTAAACCTTGAAAAGGAAATTCTCAAATATGTAGCAATCCATCAATAAATTTGAGTACACTAGCTGGACTAGCTTCGAATTAGTTTTTTTACAAACAAATATATCACAAGCAAGAAAATTAAAAATAATTCTAAATGAATGTCTTGGAATTTAGAGCGACAATAATTAAAACAAGTGAAGAAAATAATATTCTAATTCTTGGTTTTCTAGAAAATGACCAATATGATAATTATATTATTTTCCAGCATCAACTATCTCCTCTTTCAAAAGAAGATATTGAATTAGGATTTACAAGTTATTATTTAGAAGTCAGTCCTTATGGTAAAGGTGGTTATAACTTAATATCTAAGTTAGATCTATCTGCTTCAAAAATAGAAATAATTTTAAATGATAAAGGAGTTGAGGAATTAGATTTTTCTAAAATTTTAATACACTTTAACGATAAAAAATTTAGAAATCTAATTAAACCAAAAATGGAAATAATTTTCAAAAATGAAGATTTTTTCAATATCGCAGAAGTCTAACAAGAGAATTCCTATATGGCAAAAAAACAAAAGAACTTAAGAGATAAAAAGGAAAGAAAAAAAAATCTAAACATATATATATTAGTTTTTTCATTTTCCATATTTATATTATTTTGGTTTTTCTTTAGAAAATTAATCTATTCTACTGAACAGTAGAAAATTATAATATGAAGATAAATAATAGATTGGCATAAAAAAAGCGAACAAAAAGAGATTACAAAAAATCTTTCATTCGCTTATGATAGAATTAAATAATTCTGAGGAAATACAGAAAATATTTCCAGAAGTAGGACAGAAAAAATTAAGCCAACTTCTAATTTTATGCACATGTATGCTAGCCACTCAAAGCACAAACTTGAAAAAGTGTGCACAAAGGATGAGTAAAATATTAGGAGTGAATTTGAAAAATGAAACTGCTTATAGTCGGCTACTACGTTATTTTCAAACAGGTAAAGGGATTTATATTTTACGAGGGATTTGCTTGTTAGTAATTAGCACATTGTGTAGAAGCGAAAATTGTTATTTGTTATTGGATAGAACGAATTGGCAGTTTGGTAAACGAAAGATTAATATTCTTGTAATTGGATTGTTATATAAAGATGTATTTATCCCATTAGTGTGGAAAGATTTGGAGAAAAAAGGAAATAGTAATACCAAAGAGCGACTTGATTTGATTGATCAATTATTGAGTTGGTGGGAACTAAGTAAAGTTGAATTACCTCAATTATACTTGGCTGGAGACCGCGAGTTTATTGGCTATTTATGGTTGAGAGGACTAGAAAAAAGAGGGATTAAATTTGTGATGCGTATTCGAGCTAATTCAAAAATTGAATTATGGCATCGAGGAAAAATCAAAGATCGAAAATTAGAGTTAAAAATAATTCGACGATATTTGGGGTGGACGAAAACAGAAAATGTGGAAGCTGTTTTAGCATCGGATTATATTGTAAAGTTAGCTGTTTTTGATAACGACAGCACTCGATGTAAAGCGGATTATATTTATATCATGACCAATATGGAAGATATTGCGCAAGCTTCTATTTTTTATAGAAAAAGATACAAAATAGAAGTTTGCTTCAAGCATTTAAAATCAAGTGGTTTTAATTTAGAGTCCTTACAAGTCGAAGGTGGTCATAAAGTAGATTTGATGTTCGGAGCCTTGAATGTATTATATTTGATGGCTGTCCAAAATGGGATAGTTCATTTTGAAAAAGAGCCGCAACTTCTTAAAACATTTAAACATAGTCGGGTCAAAAAATTCAATTATCAAGCTCCTGCTAAATCTATTTTTAATCAAGGCTGCGATATTTTGTTTGAAAAAATATTCACATTCGAAGAGTTTTACTTAGAATTCAACAAGTCAATTCAATGGATTGCTCAGAAATTAAACCCTTTACTATCAAGAAATTACACTTGATGAAAAATCATTGTTCAGTAGAATAGTGATGGAACTAATTATTATGCAATAGTATATGATTATTACAATGATTCATGGAATGGTTCTAATCCTAGTGTGATTATTACATCTGGAGGAACTACAGTTTTAAATGATACTGGACCTCCAAATGGTAGTAATTTAGAAACAATATATTTCGACGTATCTGGAGGCGGTGGATCATGTGGAGATGTTTGTGATGTCATTGGAGGTAGCGCAAATTGCTGTACTAATGCATTGCAAGCTAATGCGGGATTTGAAGATGTTTTTACAAGTGATGAAAAATTTCCAAATGCATCGTTGGCTATTATAGATAATGCCACAACTGGTGACTTTTCTCAATGGACTTATGCAGATGGAGGTTATAATAGTTCTCCACAATCTGTAATCTTTGATTCTACTAGAGCTAGTGAAGGAGATCAATTTTTACATATTCCTCTTCCTACAAACCCATCAGTTTTTAATTATTGTGTTGCAAATTCATTAGGATACAGCGCCGCTGTTACACAATGTGAAGATGATACTTGGTTTGATAATCTGCGATATGTTTTTAGAATGGATTATGTACCATTTAATCGAGATCATCCTGAGGGTGGAGTAGGAGGAGCTTATCCTGCATGTGAACACAACATTGGTGGTTTTAAGGAATTGGAAATGTATGATAAAGATGGAAATCATTTAGCAAATGAAACTTCTGTTGCTTGGAATGATGTTGCTAATTCATGGAGAAAGGCATATGCAGTCTCCGATAAATTATCAAGTGTCAATTCAACATTCGTAATTTGGGTATCCCTAAATAAAGCAAGTACTACTGGAATTTTGATTGACGATACTTATTTGTCGCCGCTTAGAATTGCTGATGCAGGAGTGACGGAAGTGACTTGTGGAAATAATAACAATGAAATTACAGTTGCGTTAAGTCCTGTAAGTAATGTATTAAATGTTCCTGATATTGACTACGTAGTTTGTCCTCCTAGTGGTTATTCGATTTCTCCTGAAAAAGGAGCGTATGGAGAAATCACCTATTTTACTTTGACCAAAGATTCAGGAAATTTTAGTACAGGTTCACTTGCTAGCATTAGTCTTACCGTTGCTGATGAAGTCAATACAGATTGTGTTGTTTATGCTGAAATTGAAAACCCATTTCCTAATTGTTCTCAACCAATTGGAGCGATTGGAAATGTGGTATGGTTAGATGAAGATAGTGATGGAGTTCAATCAGATGGAGAAAGAGGCTTACCAAATGTAAAAGTATATCTTCTTGATAAAGATGAGGTAGTAATTGATGAGACGATAACAGATGGAAATGGTGGTTATATTTTCCCCAACTTATCTACAGATATTTATTTTGTAAAAATAGACCAAACGAGTTTACCTACTAATGTGATCGCTAATTTTGATGAAGACAATGGTACCTCCAATCCAGATCACCAAACTCGAATAACCTTAGGTCCAGAAGAATATTTAACTGCTGACTTTGGATACAATTGGGTGTCAAAATCAGATTGCGATAATCCTACTACCATGACAGAAACAGGAACGATTGGTGATCGTGTTTGGCATGATGTCAATAGTAATGGAAAACAAGATATGGGAGAACCAGGTATTGCTGGCGTTCAATTATCGTTACTTACCGATCCTGATTTTGATGGGAATTATACCGCAAATGGGATGACTACCGTAACTGATAAATTTGGAAATTATATTTTTGATAACATTGCTCCTGCAAGTTATATTATTCAAGTAGAAGAATCTGATATTTCGAATGCAGGTTTTGATATTTCCCCAACTAAAGATCCTGACCGAGATGGAAATAATATTACTCGACCAATTGCTTTAGCACCTGGAGATGTTTGGTTGCGAGGAGATTTTGGCTATGTGGCGACAAGTGCATTTTACGATATTGGGAGTATCGTATATATTGATGAAAATGGAAATGGAACATTTGATTTTATAAATGAAAAAGGAATTGGAAGCGTAACGGTTGCTTTATTTTTTGATACAAATGATAATGGAATATGGGATGATGGCGATAAAACTGTTGCAACGACAATTACAGGAGATGATGGTTCTTATTTATTTAAAGGTATTTCAGATGAAGATTATTTGGTTGTAATTACAGATACTGAAAATATTTTGGAACGAATGGAAAATCTTGGTGATCCTGATAACGCTTCGCAAAATGAAAGTGCAGTACAAATGAATGGAGCTGATGAACTGAATGAAAACTTTGGATATGCACCTACAGATCATAGTAATGGAAAAGGATTTATTGGAGACTTAGTTTTTTTGGATGCTGATGGAGAAGGAGATTTTGATTTAGGAGAAAGAGGAATGGAAGGTGTCACAGTACAATTATTGGATGATGCAACAGGAGATGTTTTATCTGTAAGTACGACCAATGAAAATGGAAATTATTTTTTTGGGAATTTGGCAGACGGAAGTTACAGAGTGAAAGTTGATAATTCAACTGTTGCTACTGGTTTAGAAAGTAGTTATGATCCTGACGGTTCGGCGCCTGTTGATAATGAAGGAAGTACGATTACCATTACAAGTGGTTCAAGTGACATGAATCAAGACTTTGGTTATAAGGCTTCTACTGCAAGGACTTTGAGTGGAAATGTCTGGGGAGATAGCAATGCAAATGGTGCAATAGACATTAATGAAGATGATATTTTTGAAGGGATACAAGTTGTACTTTATAATTCATCAGGACAGATTATGGCTAGTGCATTTACGGATAGTCAAGGAGATTATCAGTTTATTGGACTTCCTCCGATGGAGTATATTTTAAGTGTGGTAGATGTTCGAGATAGCTTAGATGGATACTGGCAAAGTATCGGAACTGATGCCGAAGCGGACGTTTTAAATATTGATTTAACGAACGGAAATGTTACTGATGTAGACTTTGGATATTTTAATAAAGGAGCTGCACTTGGAAATTTAGTTTGGCTAGATTACAACGGAGATGGGATGCAAGATGATGACGAACCAGGATTAGAAGGAGCAAAATTGACTTTGGAAATTGATTATAATAATGATGGTACTCCAGAAATAACCACAGTTGTCGTGTCTGGTTTAAAAGGAGATTATTGTTTTGAAAATCTATTGTTAGATGAAGATTATCAAGGAGATAATGTAGGAGTAGAACCTGTATTTGAAGTGAGAGTTGAACGACCGAATGATGCATTTGCAGCTACCATTAATGTGAATACTGGAAATGATAATTTGGATTCAGACAGTCATACTGGAATCGCAGTTACTCCACAAAAAGGAAAAATCAATGTAGATTTAGACAACAATACGGAAGAACATACTTCGATTGATTTTGCTTTTGACTTTGATTGTACTCGACCAAGTGTAGAGTATGCGGTTACCACCAATGGAACAGACAATAATGCTACACAAACGACCAATAACTTTTTAGAAGAAGTGAATGGTAAACTTTTACATAATAGTAAAAATCAACAACATGGAATTATTCGATCCAATACTTATTGTCTTCATGGTGATTGGAGATATTATTTTAATCCTCTAGATCCTGATGAATATTTATTTGCCATAAGAATGAATAGCAATACAACAGAGATCGAATACATAGAATTAAGAATTGATGATAGTACAGAAGATCGGTTGGTTGTAGGTGCGAATACTGCAAGTTATGTGATGATGCGGGATTGGTTTGTCCAGACAGTTGATGATGATGCCTTGACTTCACCTGTGGATATTCGTTTTTACTTTCCTCCAGATGAATTTGAAAGAATGTATGATCAAGCAATTGCGCAAGCAACGAATGAATGGGGAGTAGGAATGCCTCAGGTAGGAAATATCAAATGGTTTAAAAAAGATATTTTTGATCCAGAAAATGATATTGAAGAAACGGGGAATACGCTTTTGGCTTATGATATTACAAACTTACAAGTAGGTGCGACTGATTCAAGTGGAACGAATACAAACGATAGTTATATGGATGGAGCACAGGCAATTGGAAATGATAAAAACCATATTCAGTTTAATGGGATTACAGGATTTAGTGGAGGAACAGCTTTTTTACCAATTAGTCAGTCGGCGCTTCCTGTTGATTTATCTCGTTTCGAAGGAAGATCTCAAGATTGTTCAATAGAAATTAATTGGACGGCTGAATCTGAATTGAAATTCAATTATTATGAATTGGAATGGAGCGAAAATGGAATTGATTTTACCAAATTAGATAGAATCTATGGAAGCAATAATAATACTCAAAATTCTTATCAATATATTCATGAAAGACCAGTAGATGATAATTATTATCGGTTGAAGATGATGGACTTTGATGGAAGTTTTGAATATTCAAAAACGATTCAAACTAAGGCTAAATGTAAAGGGGATTCGAAATTATATATTTATCCTAATCCAACTACGGTAAGAGAAGGGATTTTAAATATCGAATATACTTCTTCTAAATCATCTCTTCAGATTGAAATAATAGATGCCCTAGGAAAGCAAATTCGAGCAATTGAAATACAACCTGCTTTTGATACGAAGTATTCACATCAATTAAAAATTGATGACTTAGCACAAGGTGTTTATATGTTGAGAATAAAAGGGGAGGGAGTTGTAAAACAGTTTGTAGTTAGTTATTAAAATTTATTACATTCAGAGATGACATCTTCGAGAAATGGATAAGAGGGAAGCAAAAGATGTCATCTCTAGGTTAAATAGTGAAAAAAATATAAAGCTGTTGAGTGTCTTACTCAACAGCTTTTTTTAATTTCAAAATAGTATTTTTGCCTTTTATTTAGAAAATTTTTAAAAAAGTAAAAATGAAATATTCAATAGTACTATTATTATCGATTTTTATGTTGTTAAATTCTTGTGGAGAGACTGCTCCCAAAGAAACAAGTACACCAACAGTTGAGAAGAGTGTTCCTGATTTTTTTAAAACAGTTTTAGATGCACACGGTGGTTTGGATCGATGGAATAAAATGAAAACCTTAAAATTTTCGGGAAGCCGAAGTGAACCGCCTACCGATTATGTAGTAGATCTAGAAACTAGAAAAGAAACGATCGAAGTCAAAGGGAAATACGTTTTGGGAAATGATGGAGATAAAGTTTGGATCAGTCCTGCAAGAGATTCCTTTCCAGGGAAGTCGCCACGGTTTATGAAAAATTTAGTTTTTTACTTTGTTGCGGTACCATTTGTCTTTGCAGATGAAGGTGTCATTTTAGAGGAACTGGAAAATCGAACGCTCAATGAAAAAGAATATCAAGTAATAAAAGCAACTTTTGGAGATGGAGTAGGAGATGCACCTGAAGATCAATATTTGATGTATGTCAATCCTAATACTCACATTGTGGAATATCTTAATTATTCTGTTACTTATTTTGATAATTCAAAGGCGACAAAATATAACGCCATGGGATATACTTGGAAAAAAGTAAATGGATTGTTATTTCCAGAAAAATATATTGGATATAAATGGGAGAATAATGAGCTTGGTGAAGTACGATATGAGTCTCCATTTGAGAACATCAATTTTTCTGAGGAAAAAATGGATGCTGCTACTTATGCAGTTCCTGAGGGAGCATATGTTGAGTAACTTTTTTTATCAAAGAAGTTATTTTTGTGGTTGTTAAAAAGAAAGAGATCGGTGTTCAGCGTTTTAATATAAGAACGCCATCTGGTTGTGACTGTCAAATTTAACGCGATTGATTGTT
>JAVCKV010561139.1:0-10958 GCA_032274145.1 Herpochondria borealis | reverse complement strand
GTATGCGTTGAAAACTGCAACCTCCCTTAGTACTATCTACTGTCCATATATCTACTGTATCATGGAACGGAAGCGACTTCCATCTTCTAAGCACCCAAGCCAAAGAACCGTGAGTGCCTTGATAGATAGGGTTCTATGTGGATCCACAAGGATCGTAATTTGGTTCGCGTTCAGATGACAAGGATCATTTTTGAAACCGCGGGGCTTCGAATGAACACACAAGTTTAGACGTGGCTAGAGGCGCGATACATTTTTAAGCCGTGGCTTCCCCGTGAACAAATAATCGCACGCACGTCTACACCAGTAACTTTTGATTCACTTTTGCCCAGCTTTTGCCCACAACATTCGAACTAAGCAAAACAGAATCACCAAAAGCAACATGAACCTCAAAGGAAAGAATGTGATCCTCACAGGCGGAACTTCTGGATTTCGCTGCAGCCCTGAGCACCGATGGTGCCAATGTGTTCTTTGGAGGCCGTCGAGCGGATCGCGGCCATATGGTTGCAGAATCAACCAAGTCGGCGTTTCACATTGTGGATGTTGCCGATGAGGAGTCAACCAGGGCCTTCTTTGCTGCTGCCGCGATTCATTTTAGAGGATCCAACGTAGATTTTATTCTCCTGAACGCTGGATATGAAGGCGAAGCCATACCATCTGTCAGCGTCAAAGCTTATGACGCGATCTTTGGGACTAACGTTCGTGGTATCATCCTTGGAGTTGAACATGGCACTCCACTGATGCGCAAGGGTGGCACCTTTGTCTTCACAAGCAGCGTTGGTTCCATTCTTGCATTTGGCGGCAACCCAACATACGCCGCTTCCAAGTCGGCTGTAGATGGTCTCACACGCTGCTATGCGGCCAATGTTGCATCGTCGGAAGACGAGCGTATCAAGTCGTTCAAGATCTTCGCTGTAAACCCAGCTATCTACGAAACGGAAATGTCTGATCGCTTCTTTGAAGACGACGCTACGCGCCAGCAAGTCACAACGATGCTCAACCCATCGAAACGCATGGGCACAGCAGACGAGCTGGCTGAAATCTTTCGCGACTTGTTGCGAGGAAATCTTTCGTACAAAAGCGGAGCAACGATTGCAGCTGATGGCGCCACGCATTTTCCGCTTGACGATTACATGGCTCGGAACAAAGAGGCAGCGACGGAGGTCACAGCTTAGATGCACACACATGCAGTAGAAAAAAAGCCACAGACAGTAGTAGCATCCTTGTCGCACTACTGTTACTCACACTAGAAAGTTAGTTCCAAAGTACCGTATGATATACTCTCTTGCTCTTGAATCTATACACGACCATATGATGTGTGTATCATACGACAAGGCCGCAGCTATCGCCACATCGGCAATCTCTTGTCGTCGCGCTACAACGGATACTGCCACCACAAGCTGAGCCAAGTTCAGGACAGTGCTCCAATAAGAGGATGAACCCGACAACTTTACACTACATCCACATTCCCAATCTGCGACCCCAGCGCACTACATGTAGCATCTAGGACCAACGCACTTTTTAAAGATGGTCAAATCGCCTAGATTCACCATTCCATGACGCGAGCAACAAGTGTAGGTTAAAGAATGTAACATGCTAAGTCCTAAGTTCATATAATATGTATGTATGTGTGGCTCTGCCTCCGCTCTCTCTCTCCCTTTCTCTCTCCTCTGCTTTGATGCGACTTGTCATAGATTGAAACGTGGCCTCTCACAAACCCGATGACCACATCCATGTTAGCATGAAAGAAATCATGAGACTAGCAACACCGGTAATTCCAGTAGCTGCACTGCCGCCGCTCAAACCATGGCCATCATCTGTATGGTCATGTTTCAAACACATCGTACCCTCATCAGCTTCGCGCCCAAACGTCCGTCCCAATTCTGTTGTGTTTCCCAGGAATAAAGGGACGTGATCAGTCGCACAGGCAGAAAGAGGGAATCCAAAGCCACAAACCAAACCGATCCGATTCAAGAGCTTCCTTCGAGGATAGTATTGAAAACTGGTGATGCACATCTCCTCCTGCGAAGAGAAACCAAATGAATGGCTGTCATCTGGGCTGTCGTAGTAGCATGTTGACCGAAAAGAGTCACCAGGCAAAAGCCCAAATGTTCCTTCCTGACGACTTTCTTGCGCTCCAGACTGACGGAAGTCAAAGAAATCCACCCCATCGGTACGAATGACATCACCCTCGCGGATAACCTCGATCGATGCCTTCCTTCCCTTCTCATGCATGTGGAATGTAGATTCAGTGACTATCCCAAGAGATAAAGGTTGTGTTGAGAGCAGTACAGAGTGAGCGAACTTCGCGGTTGAACTGGTGCTTGCACGAAAGATACCACGTACGAGTCCTCCACTCGTCATCACTTACCAGTGATAGGTTCATCTACGGATAGCGCCATACTTGTACAGGAAGCAGGACAATTGAACTCATGTTTCGACAACCCACTACCAACCGACTCTCCAACTAGGCTTGTTCGAGGATCACCAAGTGAGAAAACACCGATATCGTGCTCCCTCTTCTTCGTCGTCCAATAGACACGAATACCGCTGCTGTCCATGCTGCCTTCGTCAAAATCAGGGTTATTGTAATGGAGCTGGATAGTATAGAAAGTTAAACCATCCACACCAAGTGGAGAGCCCAGAAACGGAGGATAACTTCTCGGTCCCGTTCCTGGTGTCCAACCGTAAACAATCTCATAGGCTATCTCAGACTCACAGATCTCCCCCTCCGCAGATCTCACAGTGAAGTGATGTACATACTTTGTGGCCCTTGGATCAATTAACGGTTCAAAACCAATCACGTGAAGAGATTCGTTCATGGGTACTCCTTGCGCCTCCAAATCTTGCGCGCTAAAACAAAAATCCTGGTAGGTTGTCTCCACGTTGGGGATGAGGAAATCACTTGCTCCCACGACGAATGAACCCTCAGCTACATCTTCCATCTCTTCCGCAAAGATGGCCTCTACATCACCACCACCATGGAATCGAATGTCCCGTTTCGCAACATTGTGACCGTGGTACGACCATGAGTCACTGTCTCCCCACGCTGCAATCACTCGATGAGGAGAGGAAAGTGTCAGATAATCGTCAGTAATTTTGTGGTCTTGCGGATCACCAGTGTCGAGCAACCTTGTGGCTTCGACAATGATAAAGCCGTCATCATCAATCTGTGAGTGCGTCAACTCCCAATTCTGACAAGAGTCCTCGATTGGATTGAGATCGTCCAGAACGTGAGCATCCGTCAACTTGTTGGGCTTGGCTGCTTCAAAGAGAAGCATATCTGCTCCACGCATTCCGCCATTCTCGGACAAACCAAAGCCGACCCAACCATGCGCCCTGACGGCAATGGCGAGACGAATGGATGTTTCATCGATCGACCAGTGAAGGGCGGCTCCAGTATTTTCATCAAAGGCGGAATCCACAAAGACTGAATGTTCGAATGAAAGTGCTCCACGCTCTGACAGCCACTCTGTGTAGGGAGCATGATTGACACCCCCGAAGAAAGAGGTGGGGTCGCTCCTGAGAGAACGGGTCACATGGAGGGTCGCAAGACAGCCAAAGAGGAAAGATCTGATCATTGTTTGGTCTCGGTTCCGCTAAAATGTGTGGGGAATTATGACAGATAGAGGTGCAACACGGAAAGTTCGAATTCACGACTACGATTGTGAGCCGCAAGATCAAAAGTCTCTGGTACTGTAGGTGATAAGCATAAATTCATAATGTCTATGAATGTCATACAGTTCAAGGTTCGTGCGCCATAAGTAAGACCGTCATAAATGTCTCCAAAACACACATGTATTATCCACAAGCCATCATGTTGCATGTACTATTCTCTACCAGCCTGCCGGCACTGAATGAATCAATCGTTCCAAATCATTTAGACACAAATTATCACTACCAGTCTCCCTATCCAAGTCATCAACTACGATAAAACTCCGCCCTGAATGAATCAATGGTTCCAAAGACACCTCCTCGGATTTGGTGGAAGTGGAAGAACTTCCATGGAACTGTTCCTGATGCTCCCAGGATGTTCACACTATTCCAGGATGTTCCAGGATGTTCGCACTGTTCCAATCAGAATGTCGGATCGGACACACTGCATCATTATTCATTGTCTAGTTGCCATGAGTGCAAAGTGCACTTACTGTACGTGATGTGATTATTACTGAAGTAAGAGGAACGATAGTAACAAGAATCAATCTCACAGTTTGATTGCTTCACATTTGCACGAACGGCTTGCAAACTTCATAGGCCTCGGGAAACCTAACCGCAGCCTCGGTAGCCCAATACTTGCTGTAGCCCAAGCCTTCCTTCCATTGCTGTTTTCCGTCAATCTTCCCTTTATGCATCACCTTAAGGTTGATACCAGCTTTGCCCATCTCCACAGTGCGGTCAGGAGCCGTCATCACAGCAGGGAGAGTGATGGCAAGTTGGTCATTGCCCATAAACCGTTGGTCTCCCACGATTTTTCCAATTAGAGGTCTCTGATCTCGATAGTGGTCCAACTTGGTGAGGTGGAAGAACCCATTCACAAGGGACACCTTTTCACTGCAGGTCTTGGCATATGTGGCAGTTAGTCTACCGTCCTCTCCAATCGAACTGGAACACACTGTCTGGTTGTACGTGCCCACAATCTTGTCATGAATTCCCCTTCCGTCCATATTATAGCCCGTCTGGTAGTGGTCCATCAAGAGAACAAGATCATTTCGAATCATGTACGCCACAGGGTCTTGCTTCCAGGCCTGCATTGGAAAACTGTCGATATCCATCCACATCATGTACTTGTATTTGCTCACGTAGCCGTAGTTCCAAATCCACGTGGTTCGAAACTCAGATATCCAGGATTCACTCAATGGAACCTTTTTGTGTTTGCCATTGGCTGTTGCACTTGTACATATAGTGTCCCATTCCAAAACCGGCCAATATTTGGTGACATTGACTCCATCACATCGTTTGATAAGATCGTCCTTCTGGAACTCTGTCAGTTCCTTGGTCTGATCTCTCAGCGACTTTCGATCTTCATAGATCAACATGGCGGCGGGATGAACAATTTGTTGAAGAAAGTGTACCTGCTTGTCAATCGACACGGCCGAAAACACCATTATATCATAGAGCATGCGGTGATTGTACGCCGCGTGCAGTAAACAGAGTGCCTGCTGCAATTGGGGGATATCCTTTGGACCGTGAATGCGAAAGGCAATCACAACTCCTGGATGCCGTACAAAATCTTGAATGGAGCTGTTACCTCCTTTCAAATGCTTGGCAGCAGCATCAGCATCTGATGTAGTAATAGTAGTAACTGCTTCTTTTCCCTCATGATGATTTGAGTCAATCTCGTCGTTTCCTTCAGATGAAGCGCTTTTGGTAGCGGTGGTGGTGGTGGTGTCTTCAACGCTACCAGCCTCTCCTTCAATTACGCTTTCAACACTACTAGTAGCCTCTCCTACAGCAGCAGCAGCAATGGCTACTGGTCGATCATCAGGAGGTAGACCGCTACTATAACGTGGTGCATCTTGTCCCAATGATATAGTATCATTGACAGCAAACAACGTATCAGACAAAGAGAACTGCGATATATCTGATGCCATGCGAAGTATTCTCGTCGATTTGAGGGTAAAGGCGCCGGCGATGAAGCCGAGGAGGAATCGTAAGGCGGTCATGGTCAAGGGGTGTTTTTCAGAAAGTAGTTTCGCAAAATAACAGCTCGTCTACTGTACATGTACTGTACCTGACATACCAGAGGTACAGTACCGCTACGGCATACGGCGGAGGGAATGGAACACACAGCCACGTATGGATCCACTGTACCGGCATACTGGGATGTACAGTGGACTGGGTACGAACGCGTATGTAGACCAAATTTGCTTCCATGACCAAAATTATTTATGCGTCGAATCACGAGAGTTATTGAATGACTCCTTGTTGGCCATCAACCGACATTTGTGATTGCTCACTCATGAAAGGATGAACGGTGGCAACCTTCGCTTCCTTGTAGTTGGTTTCGCCATTGGGATTTTCACTATAAAGTCCACGGAACTAACATGGTCTGTAGAGAAGACGACGATACGACAAATCACCAGCGTTGACAGTCGAGACACTGCAAAGGTCGTGGTTGACGTCGACGACACGATGGAAGACAGAGCTGCCAAAGAGGAAGCAATCAACATTATCGATATGCAGGAGCAAGAAGAAGAAGAACATGATGATGAGAAAGATACCGAATCGATTCCTTCTGTCTCTGAAGGTCGTCCAGCAGCGACAACACTCCAGGCAACATCAATCGCCAAGAACATCACGGTGAAAGCGCGCACAATACCGGCCGCGTCTGACGCAGCAGTACCCAAGGCAACTCCTCAAGGCACAACTACCGCCACTACTACTACTGTACAACGTGGCACAAACAGTACTACTACCATATCCAGTTACGAAATGACGGCGAGGAATGATGGCGGTAGTGTCCAGGATTTTGTAAAACAACCAAATGTTGTGATTGCCATGAAGATTCATGGCGATGCGTTTGTGCCCGAGGTGAAACAAAGCATGTGCTTGTTGCATGCAGCTTACAACAATCGGGTGCTGTACGATATCATTATCTTCGTAACGATTGCTCTTCCAGAACAGGATATGCAGGATATCCGAGCCATTGTGCACCCAGCCAACATTGATTTTGTGGTGGATGAAAAAACGTTCGAGGAACAGATTGCAGAGTTGACCCCAGCGCAAAAGAAAACTCTAGTCAAACGGTGCCCGGCAGTCAACAAAACGGAAGACTTGAGCTGGCATGAGCGGTGTAAGGATGGAAAGCATTGGATGCCACTCGCATATTGCTGGATGTCAGAGTTTCGAAGCAAGCAGATTTGGACGCAAAAGGTTCTAGCAAAGTACAAGTACATGCTTTGGTTCGATTCCGACTCCTTTTCAACAATGGTTTGGAAGCAGGATCCAGTTGCCTTCATGATCCGAAAGAATCTGGTGTTGCTCATGGGGAACTATCCTCAAGGTTCAGTCAAGGCCATGACGGGAGTGCACTATCGCATTGCCAAGGCCTACAACAGAACATTGTGCAGCTCCGAGTTGGACATGTTCGGAAGACTGCGTGTGACATATGGCGATCCTGACACTTGCAGGACCAACGTTCAGGGGACCCACGGATACTTTCACATTACGGATTTGGATTTCTATCGTTTGCCCCAGAATCTGTACTGGTCTCAAGTCTTGATTGGAGATGGGAAGTTTCAGAGAATCTGGGATGATCAACTTGCAGTCATTATCCCACCAGCCATGTTGGCCCCAGAGCGAACAATGGAGATGGAAGCAGCTGGCCTGAAGTTGGAAGTGATGCACAATGGAATGATGATGGGCAAAAGAAAGTGGGTGGGAGGGGCATTTAAGAAGTTCTTTCGAAGGGACGCGCCAACGAAATTCCCCGAAGCTATGCATTGCAAACCGTTCATCAAGGTCCCCTCAAGATAGTAGGTCTATGGCATATAGTATCTCATGTTTTCAAATAATATGAAGGCCAAGTTCTTATACCGATAGAACATCGGTAACTCTTAAAGGCCATTACAAGCTCTGCTGTTGTTAGAAGAATGTTGGTGTTTTGCAAGATGTTGTGGCTCTATCAGTAACGTCATATGCAGGGTGCTTTTGGCACTGCTGTAGTCTACATGGTGACTACTCCCTCGCTTGTGTACGAGCATAAGTGTAAACAGTCCGATCACCAATTTGGTGACGTCAAAGATACCAAAATCTGGTGGGATTGATTGTGTCACCTCCACACAAGAGCGAAGCTGACACAAGATGTCAAGGAAGTTCAGAGGCCTTAGCTGGAAGCATCATTGAATCTACTGTTTGTATATCAGCACCAAGATGAGCGACACCACAACTGTAACAGCAATGGGCCCGGAAGCTGCGGTTCCAGCTTCCACCGAAACCATCAAGACCAACAACAACAAGGCAGATGAGGAGTTTCGAGTCTACGATCAAGCGACCTCACCCCAACGGGTTGTCGATCACTACCGTGACATGCGACTCCATCACACCGTTGACTTTTACAGGAAGATGGAAGAAAAGTATGATTTCTCCGATGGAAACTACCGCAAATTCATGACGATTGAAGAAGCCTTTGAAGAGTTGGAGCAATACGTTGATGCTAGTGATCCCGATCTAGACTTGCCCAACAAGCTTCATTTGCTTCAGACGGCCGAGGGAATCCGACGATCAGGCCATCCAGGTAAGAAGAAACGATGAAATCATTTGTTGGTGACATTCGAAGATGCAAGTGAACGCCTTGTTCTGAGGTTCTTGTTACTGCTCTTTGTCTCGTAGATTGGATGCAACTTGTTGGATTGCTTCACGATATGGGCAAGATTATGTTCCTCTGGGGGACCGCAGAGGATGGCCAAGATGGCTACGACGCGATCAAAAACAAGCAGTTTGCTCTGGGTGGCGACACGTGGGTCGTTGGCTGTGAGATTCCCAATGTGGTTGTGTTCCCAGAGTTCAACAAGCTCAATCCTGACATGGCCAATGACAAGTACAACACCAAGTGTGGCGTGTACAAGCCTCACTGTGGTCTTGACGAACTCTTGTTCGCGTGGGGACACGACGAGTACATGTACCGCATGCTTGTAGCCAACGACTGCGGCATTCCTCGGGAGGGCCTTGATATGGTACGCTACCACAGTGCCTACCCAATGCATGACCGAGGTGCATACAAGCATCTGTTGAAGCCCGAGGACGAAGAACGATTGGAGTGGATTCGAGTCTTCAACCGCTTCGACTTGTACACCAAGGATGCCGACAATGATATCCGAGAGAAGTTTGTGGACGACCTGTGGCCGTACTACAGGAGCTTGCTTGAAAAGTACAGGTTGTCTGGCAAGCTCAAGTGGTGAGATGTGGAACATTAGACCAAAAGAAGGAAAAGTAGTCTGTAGAAGACCAACATAGAAGAAAGTGGATTGAAGAAAGGGAACAGGAAAGATGCCTAATAGTAGACTACAAGCTACAAGAACCAAGTCTTCGTGAGGTTGAATCCCCTCTGTTAGCGTGACGGCAGAGGAATGCCCCCTATCTTCGCAGTTGCTCGCTCTTCTTTGATAGATGAGTGGCACCTGACTTGTAGCGTTATCCCATAAATCGATGTTGACTGAGGTGACGCCCAGCGCAGCTTATCCATTAATCAGTCAGTACTCAGGTTACAACGTTAGAGCTCCCGATAAACACCAGTTTTCTCTGCGTTTCAAACCTTCCTTGCCTCTGCGTCGTCCCGGTAGCGCGAGTAAGCGTTGGCAAGCTTTTTTCTCAGTTCTTCCTCTTTGATCCGCAGAGTTGCACGCTTCTTCTCGTAGACTTTGAGTGGCACCTCTTCTTCGTCTGCTAAAGCTACACCTCGGTTAAGAAGACTCAATGGAGGAGGACCAGCGATTACCTCGCTGTCATCCCCATCATCGGATTCTTCGCCGATTACCGCTGCCGAGGACAAGCTATGGTCGTCGCTAGGCAGGTTGTGACCTAGGAAACAAACAGTAGCGGAATTCTTTCTGCTAGGACTGTAGGAAACCGTTCGCCGCATTTGGTACTGGTCGTCCTGACTCATGAACCTCTTGCTCGCTGCTGCTGCAAACGAGCTGCTTCGTGGAGGGCTGTAACCCACCAATCGCAGCACATTCGAAGTTGCATAAAGGGGCGAGTCGCTGTCTCCCTCCTTTGGCTGTGTGTCTCCTTCTTGCGCCTGTGTGTCCCCCTCCTGTGACATAATGTGTATCACTAATGGTATCGAAGTAGTATCTCGTGGGGGGCGGCGGTTCGAAGCCGGTGGTGGTCGAGGTGATTCACGTCGTGAACGAAGAGCTCGTTTTGCTGACGCTCTAACGTCTTCGTCTTCCCCGATTTCCTCGCTGTGCTGACTCACCGCGCCCAGCATATTGCAGTTGGCCCATTTCTCTTTCGCGTCGTCACTGTCATTGAGTGCAGCATTCATAGCAAATTCGTCGTGTGGAGCGTCCAGTATTGAGTGCAGCGAATCAATATCAAGGGCCGTTCTGTCCAGATTTTGCTTTCCTTTGCCATCCGAGTGGCTTTCATCGAACTTGAAGAGTGTGGAATCATCAGAATTGGTATCACTTCTGACCATTGGTAGCGTGGTTGAGAGGACGATATCTATATCCATTGGCGAAGTCTTCCGAGGAGGCTCTTCTTTCTTGCATAGACGACCCCGAAACATCACGAACATTAGAACCAGTGCCACGATAACTATAGCACCTCCTACCACTCCAAGAATCAAGGCAAGGTGGTTGCTTCCACTGCTCTTTTGCAGCGGAGCTGATGCAACGACAACAAAATCAGAAGGATTTCGTAAGACTAGAGCGTCTTCGTGAGTTGCGATGAAATTGGTGAATTCTGATTGACTCTCTGAATCGGCAAAGAGCTCACTGATGGCAGAATTTAGCAAACTCGAAGCCCTGTCCACCTCAACCTCCGAGCCTTCTTGGCTGCTGTAAAAGTTGGCAGTTCCTTCCACATGATACGTATACGCAGTCCGAGACTCGTCGCGATTAAACAAGTTGTCCTGCTGCTCGCTTGTACGCCGCCGCTGTTGGATGAGAGTCACAGTCTCGTGCAGTGATACTGTCAAATTGAAGCTCATCAATGCAACATTTGTTCCAAAGTCGGCGTCGGAAAGCTTGGTGAACAAGTAGTCGGCAATTAGACGCTGTAGCTCGTTGAAAGATAGGTCAATTTGCTCTCCACTCAATGCTTCATCAAGAACCATCTTGACAGCAAACGGAGTAATGCTTGTAGAAGTAAAGGTGCTTATACTCCACCCCGTAATGTTCCCAGGAATAGTTGGTGAAAGTCTGGTGTAGGTGGCAGTGGGAACCATGGACAGAAGAGAAGTTGGCGCAGATGTTGTTGGTTCAAGCGTTGGCTCAAGCGTTGCTTCAAGCGTCGGC
>JAVCKV010561128.1:0-10959 GCA_032274145.1 Herpochondria borealis | reverse complement strand
AAAGGGACGAGGTCTTAGAAAAGACATCACTGGGTAGAAGATTGTGTGGGCAGGTGAACTTATAAGCTAAAGGGGGTCATAGGTTCAGTCATGGATCATACATGGTCAGCCTGCACAGGGGTTGTGTGACTACAGGAAATGGGGCATCACACTCATTGCATTGATTGCTGAGTTCTGTTTGCGAGCAGTGAAGGTGAGGTTACCCAAGTAATCACGAAAGGAGTCACTCTTCTATCGCAGAAGAAACTTAATCTCTGTATCTGAGAATCCAGAGGTATAAAGGAGAACACAGCCTCCGACTTGGAGTGAATGGGCTGTCCATTTCATGATCATCTCTATGTGGTCAGCTTTAGTCGGGTCGAGTTCATAGACTCGGATAGCCGCAAGTTGCATTTCGAACTCGATTTCTTCGCTAGTAATGTTCACTGGGGCGCCTCTTGTGGACAACTGGTAAACACTAAGGGGAGATCAAAGTTCCATCCAAGGAGACAGATGAATCGGCAAATGATACGCATCATTGCGCGGATAAAACAGAGATGAGGTTTCTTGTCGTTGTGAGCAAACTTACATTTCTCTGCTGGCACCACTGCGGTTGCACTGCATATATTCTTTTGTTGGATTAAAATTCTCTGCTCTAGTGGCGTAGACCAAAGAGTATGGCCCCCTACTCCCCGTGACTTCACAGGATTGGCTGGGTAACAGGAGGGCTATCGCGGATGCACACTGATTCCTTTTCTGGAATCGGGAATCTTGTATTCATATTGTTGGGTACACTGTTTCTTCTTTGGAATCGGGAATTTTGTTTTCATATTTTCCATGTGAGACTTCTGTGCCCTCGTACCTCTTACTTCACCGTATGTAGACTTGTACTAAGAGAATATACCCCTATGCGTTACTCTGCTGATATTTGGCGAAATATTAGCTAGGGTATATCAAGCAACCGATACAATGAGAAGTACTTCCCCAGCCTCACTCAAAACTGAGCCCGTTCATCCAATACACCAACACACACAACAGTTTGTCTAACGCCCTCGCACCCTGGCCTGCCATTCCCCTTTCTTTCCGAAAGACTGCTAATAGACAACTACTACTACCATGAAGACCGTTCTCGCTACCCGTCAGATTGAAATCCCAAGCACTGGTAAGTCTACGTTTGGTTCGAAGGAAGGCAGCCCCCTCCCTGCAGATTTTGCATTTCTAACTCTCATCTCTTTCACCTCTTTTTTTTCAGTCGAAGTCACTATCAAGGCTCGTATTGTGACTGTCAAGGGTCCTCGTGGAGAATTGACTCGTGACTTTAAGCACATTAACATGGACCTCATGCTCATCAAGAGCAAGGACGAGGAAACGGAGGAAGAAAAGACGTTTGTCCGTGTCGACTTGTGGTTTGCCACTCGCAAACAGTTGGCGTGCGTCCGTACCGTTTGTTCTCACATTGATAACATGGTGGTGGGCGTCACTCGTGGTTTCATCTACAAGATGCGATTTGTGTACTCGCATTTCCCAATCAATGTGACGTTGACTGGTCAAAATGTGGAGATTCGTAACTTTTTGGGTGAAAAGAGAGTCCGTAAGGTCAAGCTCATTGAGGGCGTGTCGTACGACCGTACCGCTAGTGTCAAGGATCAGATTGAATTGTTTGGTAACGACATTGCCGCCGTCTCTTTGGTTGCGGCTCGCATTCAACAGGCGACCAACATCCGAAAGAAGGATTTGCGTAAATTTTTGGATGGAATTTACGTCTCTGAGAAGGGACCTTTCCCTGAAGAGGATTAAGCGTCACGAGGCACACTTGGTTGGGATTTTCACACATGACGGGATTTGTACATTAGTAGTTTTCCCTTTATTCTAGAGCAATTACAACCCTTTATAGAGCTTTTAGTAGATGACCTGATCGTAGCTGTCCTCCATGTGCCTGTTCGAGGCACATGTGTACGATAGCAGAGCGTTGCAGCTGTGCATCTGGCTGGTAGCTTGGTGGCGACACCGAGCTGGAGCGGGCAACTGCTGCAATTAGCATGAGTAGCATGTCGGTGGTAGCTGTTTCTTGTCACTCATGTTGGACTGACGACATGCGTGCGTGGCTACGCGGTGCAACAATTGAGCAGAGGGGTTGATCTTACCAAACACTTCCTTCGGACTCACTGCTGAGGAGTTAGACACGCAACAACTCGGAACAGTCACTCGAAATCTTGCACGAAGAGTAGAAGCCAGTTGCGTCGTTACTCAATGCTGCAACTGCAAGTCGAAGCTCATCTGGAAGGCGCTCTCCAGAAGTAGAACTACTAGCGATAGAAGCTGGTGGTCTCAAACACTTACTTTTGACTCGCTAGGAGTTTCAAGTTAGACACGCAACAACTCGGAGAAGTCACTCGAAACTAGCACGACGAGTAGAAGCCAGTTGCGTCGTTGCTCAATGCTGCAACTGCAAGTCGAAGCTCATCTGGAAGGTGCTCTCTCTAGAAGAAATATCTCTCTAGAGAGATAGAAGCTGGTGGCCTTAGATCTGGTGGTGCCTAGATTCTTGTGCTCGGCGACCAGAGAGACAATGCCACTACCTAAAGCTCTAGAAGTTGTAACTAGTAGCTAGAAGAAGCTGGTGATCTCAGATCTTGTATAGATTGTTGTGCTCACCAAGCGCATTTTCTTCTGGCTGGACCGCGAAATGCTGTACATACTAACCGAGTGTCGGTGAGAACCACCATGCCTCCTTTTGCAGCCGAGCAACAAAATGCGATGGTAGTGGAAATGACTTGGAGCCCACCACTCCACCAACAAACTCGCGCGCTCTCTCTCTCTCGGCAGCGCTGCAGCTGTTGTTCCTGGCCCACATATCAACATCTTCCGAGGTAAGCAAGCTCGTGTTGCAAGGACGACGACGACGACGCACATGTGATCGATCCTCTGGAGACTAGATTGCATATGCGTGGTGTCGTGCTTTTGCAATAGTGACGACGGCTTGCAATGGAGCATCGTGCCAGCAATCACCTGTAGAAACCAGAGCATGAGAAAATACGAAGGAAGATACAGGAGCCTCGAGCGTCGCACGCTTCTGGCGCTACCTAAGGAGAGAGCTCTCCTCGTTGGGTGCTTCATCGTCCTCTTCCATGGAATAGTCTGGTGCAGCCGCACCACCACCTCTTGTGTGATAGACAGTCCATGGCATCAGCAGCAGGATGCCCATGCCAGCCATGATGCTCGGGTCGCACCCCGGCATGGTCGAGCAAGGCTCCACTAAAGAGAGCCATGAAGCATTCCGTCAAGAGAGCTAAAGCATAGTCGAGTGCCATGACGCGTCCCAGCTTCTCGGGGGCCGATAATGTTTGAAGGAGTATGGAGGAGTTTGTCCATGCCGCACTAGCTCCCATGCTGCGAAAGACACTAAAGAGACAGAGGCATACAAAACAGGGAAAGAAGCCCATCCCCATGCATCCCAGTGTTGCGATTCCCAGGGAGAAAAGACAGGCAAGTTGCATAGACTTGAGAGACGAGGTGAGCTGGTCGGAAAGTAAAGGCCCAACGACGCAGCCGATGCCCGTCATGCCAAACAACAAACCGAGTCGAAGGTCTGCGTTGCCGTCTCGTTCGGAGAACGCGACATACAACACAGTCTTTGCTCCAAAAACCAGCCCACCCGTAGCTTTTAGGAGAACCAATCGACCCCAAGGGACATGTTGGATGTACGAATACCCTTCGGATGTCATGGTGACCAGTCTATCCCATATGGAGGTGTACTCTTTGACTTCTGTGGCGGTAGCCCTCCAGCTGCCATCGATCAGGTACATGAGCAATGCGCTCATGAGGTAGGTAGCACTATCCAATACTTTGAGTGATGGTTAGAATGTTGTGGCATGCCCCAGTGGCCATAGAATCAGGAGGGAAACGTACCGAAGCAAACTCGACTTCCTAGGAATGCGACAACCACCCCGCCCAATGATGCTCCCATGGCGGTCATTAGTGAATATGACAGCACTGACAGTGTGGTTCCATTCTTGACGTCTTCTTTGTTTCCCTTCACCAAAAGTGGCAGTAAAGCACTCCGACAAGGTTCATACAAGGCTGCCACGGATTCTTGGAGGACCGTTACAAGATAAACCGTGGCAATGGATCGAAAATACCAGGCAATGAGATTGAGGAGGACTATACAGGCAGCCACCATATCGAGAGTCATCATGCTTTGTCGTCGGTCGCGAGCGTCGGCGAGTGCTCCTCCCACAGCGCTTAGCAACACATTGGGAAGCAGTTTCAAGATGACCAAGTAGGAAATGTACAACCGCGATGGAGTGTCCCCCGCAAACTCTTCAATCATGCGAACCGCTGCAACATAGGTCAGCCATTCCCCACATTTAGTGACCAGATAGGAAGATAGGGACAGACGGAATTCTCGGTTGTCACGTAGAAGCTGGATGTAAGATCTCTGATCTGTTGGTTGGTCGCGACTTGACGATGAAATAATGTCATCTTCAGAGCTGCTTGTTTCTTGTTCTCTCTCACTCATTCCACAAAGATAACTTAGAACCTTTCGTTTCTTGCTTTATGAAATATCACGTCCGGATGAGCCATTCTCCAATCGTAACCCAGATATGATCTGATCTTCGATGCAATGGAAGAAGGAGTGTTCGGTTTGAACTGCGATCCTTTTGGGTGCTTCAAGATCAGGTGTCACCCGCGACCAGATGTTGTTGAGAAGCGCGAAGTCTAAACCGGACAGGCGGTCCAACCGCCAAGGATGGAGACCAGTCGTGTTTGTAACGACGCGTTTGCTCGAGCCTCAAACGTGCTAGCTTGTCCTAGGAAATCATAGGTCCTTTGTGGTGGCCGTTTCACCACGTCATCCAAGCACTCCAATCTGAATGGGCAACCCCAAACGGACTCTCTCAAGTCACACACTTGGTCCTTATAATTTCCAATACTCTTCAACCACAAACCATGAAGTTCTCCATTGCCCTCGGTGCCCTCTTGATGGCTTCGGCTTCGGCCTTCAGCCCTGCCATTGTACCACGGACTGTCGTCAAGTCGTCCCCATTACGCATGTCGTAAGTAATGATGGTGGCGAGCCCGTCGGCCGCGTCAACCTTGTTTATGGCGACGCCACCCGCTACAGTTAGAATATGCTTGTTCTACTCCATCACTGAAAACTACGTACCTCTACTCACGCTCTTGTCCTCACATTTTGCATCTCAAGCTTCAAGTCTGATCTCTTCTCTCCGCAAGACGTGAATTTCGCGGATACCACAGAGACTATTGTGAAGGGAGGACGTAACTTGTTCCCACTTCTCCCTAAGGCCTTTGAGGGTATTGATAACATTGGCGTCATCGGATGGGGGTCTCAGGCTCCAGCACAAGCCCAGAATCTCAAGGAATCCCTCAGCGAATCTGGTGCTCACGTCAAGGTCTCTATTGGACTTCGTGAGGGGTCCAGTTCGTTTGAAGAGGCTCGTGAGTGTGGCTTCAGTGAGGACGCCGGAACCCTCGGGGAAATGTTCAACATCATCAAGGGATCCGACCTTGTCATTCTCCTCATCTCCGATGCTGCGCAGGCCAAGATGTACAAGGAAATTTTCGCCGCCATGAAACCTGGTGCCACTCTTGGTCTGTCACACGGATTCCTCCTTGGGCACTTGGATTCGATCAATGACAAGTTCCCAAAAGACATGGATGTCATTGCCGTCTGCCCCAAGGGTATGGGACCATCCGTCCGTCGTTTGTACGAACAAGGAAAGAAGGTGAATGGAGCTGGTATCAACGCTTCGTTTGCAGTCCATCAGGACGTTTCTAAAAAGGCCACCGACCTGGCTCTTGGATGGGGCATCGCTCTTGGGTCTCCATTCATGTTTGAGACCACGCTTCATTCCGAATACAAGTCTGACATCTTTGGGGAGCGTGGTATTCTCCTTGGTGCCGTTCATGGAATCGTTGAGTCTCTGTACCGCCGTTACCAGCGTCAGGGCATGTCGGCCGAACGGGCCTTCCTCGAAACGTCTGAGTCCATCACGGGCAAGATCGCCAAGATCATTTCGACCGAGGGTATCAAGGCTGTCTACGACAAGCTCGACTCTGACGACAAGAAGGTCTTTGAGACAGCCTACTCGGCATCCTACTTGCCTGCAAAGGAAATCTTGCAGGAGATTTACGACGAGGTCTCCTCTGGAAATGAGATTCGTTCCGTCATTATGCATGATACACGTATTTCCAAGTACCCTGTTGGCAATATTGACGAAACAGACACCTGGAAGGTTGGTGAGAAGGTGCGCGCCGTTCGTGACGAAGACAAGATCCCTGTGAATCCCTTCACTGCCGGTGTCTACGTGGCAACAATGATGGCTCAGTGCGATGTCCTCCTCGAGGAAGGTCACCCTTACAGTGAAGTCGTGAATGAGTCTGTCATCGAGGCCGTTGATTCGCTTTGCCCGTACATGCACTTCCGTGGTATTGCATTCATGGTGGACAATTGCTCCTTTACAGCCAAGACTGGTAGCCGCAAGTGGGCCCCACGATTTGACTACCTCTTGGATCAATTGGCATACACTGCCGTGGACAATGGCAATCCAGTGGATACCGACTTGCTTGAGGCGTTCAAGAATCACAAGGTTCACGTGGCCGTTGATGAATGTCGCAAGCTCCGACCTGCTGTGGATATCAGTCTGTTTGCAGATGACTCCAACCAAGGAAACTGTGATTGACTACAAGATGTAAGATAGACTCGTAATAATCTAACACCACCGGAAATGCTGCTCTAAGAAATAGATAGTTGAACTACCCCTTGACGAAAGACACCCCCAAAACATTTGGCGCGCACTTTATGTTGAAGTTTGGCCAGACGGACAAACCTTGGATGGACCATCATCAGTCGTGTTTTGTGTGACGAACACGCTTCACGTTTGCTTGCGACTCGAGACGTCTGCGCACTTATTGTTGCAATGCAAATGCAGCTCGTAGTCCAGCGAACAAACAAGTTTGATCTAAAGTGTTCTATCCCCTCGATCACAGTGTCTAAGGTGTCATAAAACAAGAAACCAAAAAGTCTGCATGTATTGTATGCTGAACGAAGAAGTGAAGGATCAGCATGTGCCCAACAGAGAGAGTAAAAGGAGATTCATGCGAGGAAACGCCAGTGGCCTCTCGGTCATACTATCAGTTGCTTCGTAAGAATCGAGAGTTCCGTCTATACTTGACATCGTATCTTGTCACCAAATGCGGGCAATGGCTGACCTACGTTGCCTCCCTGTCCATGATTGAAGCATTTTCAGGAGACAATCCGTCGCGCATGGCAATTTCCTACTTGGTGGTGCTCAAGCTGCTCCCCACCGTGATATTGAGCGCACTTGGAGGGGCCTTGGCCGATTCAAGAGATCGACGAGAAAGCATGATTGCTTTGGATTTGATGGGGGCTTGTGTCGCTCTCCTGTTTTTGGTTGCTTGGTACTATCAGTCAATTCTCCTCATCTATCTCGTTACAGTGCTGCAAGAGATCGTGGCTGCCCTCTATCAGCCGTGTCAGAGCGCGTTGCTGCAGCTCCTGGTTGTAGAAAAGGAGGATTTGAAACTTGGTACTACACTATCAGTCTTATCCTGGTCACTCATGGCTGCCGTCGGGTCGTCTTTAGGAGGTGTGGTTGTTGCCCTATTCGGCTGTCGCATATGTTTCGGTAAGTTGTCGGTAACGAATGACTGGACCATGACCGATAATGAAACAGTGCTCTCACCATGTTCCCTCTATGATATGCGAGATAGTTCTGGACAGTGCCACTTACCTCGTGAGTGCCTACATCATGTATCTGGTAGGTGGAACGTGGTCTGCCGCTAGCGATGATGTCACAGAATACACATCGATGTGGGACCAGCTGGTGACAATGACAGTCGAAGGTTACGATTATGTCCGCCAAGTCTCGTGGGGCCCGTTGGTTCTAATCAAGGCTACAGGAGGGGTAGTATATGGAGCTTCCGACGTATTGAATGTGGCCTTCTCAGAACGAAGCGGCAATGCTGATTTGAGACTTGGATTGTTGTTCAGTCTCATGGGTGTCGGTTGCCTAGTGGGACCACTCGTGTCAGATCAGTTCACATCCTCGCTCAGATCAATGCAATTTGCGAGTATCGTGTTTCTAGGAATTACAGCCTTGGGAATGTTGGGAGCTGGCATATTCTCACCATTCCTGTACACCTGTGTATTTAGCCTCGTGCGCAGCAGTGGAGCTAGTGGAGCGTGGACAAACTCGTCCATTCTATTGCAATCCTTGGCAGCGCCTGAAAAGCTAGGACGCGTATTGGCTCTTGACTATGCGTTGGCACTCATGACGGAAGCCTTCGCAGCGCTCTTTAGTGGAGCCCTGCAAGATGACTTTCAGCTGTCTCCGGAGCAAACTTCACTGACCATGGCTGCGATTGGCTTCGCCCTTGTGTTACCATGGATTGTGTATCATGGAAGAGGAGGCGGCGTGGCAGATGATACTAAGATGGCTCTGGAAAAGGGAGAGTCACCCCCATCCGAAAAATCTCCTCTGCTTCGTCGCTCACACGTGTAAGGAAGGACCACATGGTCACTTGCTTGTCACGATGGCCTGCGGAATTGGGTTCTTACGTAACGTGCCCGTCACAACAAGAATCAGCTCCAACGGCGAAGGAAAGAACAGCTTGATGCAATTGGCTTCGTTTGGCGCACGACTTACGAGAGGGTTGGCCCTCAATGGATGACAATGTACAATAAACTGCTTGCGTTTCCGAAGTTGAAGGTCATATGAGGACCGGAAACTGGCCGGATGGGTATCCAAACAGCGCCATAAAGCATCCAATGATGTTTATATGACGAAGGATCGGAGAGAACTTCTCAACGAGGTCTCCTTTCAATGGGTTACTGGGAGAGGTCAGCACGACAAAGATGTATC
Source organism: Herpochondria borealis (assembly GCA_032274145.1). NCBI lineage: Eukaryota > Rhodophyta > Florideophyceae > Ceramiales > Ceramiaceae > Herpochondria > Herpochondria borealis. The sequence continues at coordinate 2,074 of JAVCKV010561128.1, read as the reverse complement.
CGAATCAAAGCTTCTAAAGCGGACTCGGAAAAGGAAACGGGGAGAATCACCAACGCCCGAAGAATCCCCTAGTAGCACCCCGCTGGGAAAACGAGTTGCTCTTTAGTGGCCTGATGACGACGTATAATAGCGAAAAGATCTCTCAATTACTAGATTGTGGCAAAATACGAATCAAGTATGTTGACGGCGTCACGGGGTGACTTGACCCAAACACGGACAAGTTCGAGTGATTATACTCGTAGATTAAGGTCACTATCGGGCAGACATCCTGGCTTGCATGCATCCCTACGAATGAAATGCCTGACCTGCCGTATCTACGGCGAGAACTTATAATCTTTAAGGCGTAACTTCTGGCTGAAACAGAGCGAGTGAGAGTGTTGGCGACGCCACTGCCGCTGCGATGAGACGACGCGACAAGAAGAGAGACGAATGTCTTTCCTCGTTATTGTCTCTAGCTGCTTCCGCACCCACAACACTTTTGGACTCCCTTCCACCAACCTGTGAGCTTGCTGGATTGGAAGGTACTTACTCGGAGCTTATGAGTCTATGTTGAGTCTTACAATTAATAGTTACGTTTAGGGGGAGAGTTATTTAAATGCATCAATATCTACACTAAACTCCAACAGGAACAGAAGTATTCGACGAATGAATCCAGTTTGGCCCCTCTTGCCACCATCGTCGCTGTGTTCCTGTCAAACTCCACATTGGCAGCAGCGCGATTCTTGCGGACTGAAACAACAGCAAAAGCTGCCAAGATCAACAGGTGGATCCACTTAGTTGGGTTCGTCGGGTTTACCAACTCTTCGCATCCACGTGACTGACTCCATCAACAGCCAGAGCTGCCAAGTCTTCACAGTCAGTCAACACCAGCAAGTTAGTTGTGGAAGACCTCCACCTTTTTACCCAACTCATCGTCAATGTACTGGCACTCTTACGTTCTCCGGCACTAAGCATTGAAGCATAAAAACAACCCTCTGGATTTGTCACCATGGCGTTGCCTTCTCCACACACACACGTTGTTCCAAGTTCCATCATCGGTCGAAAGATATTGGAGTTCCGCGTTTGAGACTTTGCAGCTCACCAAAACAACCAACTCTGCACTTCCCGAGTATAGTTTGGTCATTCTCTCCATTTTCATTAAAGCATGTCCCAATAAAAATATGACTTCTCTAGAGAGAGACTACTAATACCCATCGGAAGAGTCAGAAGAATCGGATGAATAAACTGCAACGTCAGCACGGGGACCAACACCAACAAAGCTGATTCCTTCTGTAGTCATGGAGGTATTTGCGACAATAATCTCCGCCACAAACTCGTCGTGTGCAACATTTGGAATGTCGACAACTGATGGCGACGCACCATCATACGCCTCCTTGCGGGCCTTGAGCCACTCGATCGAATGAAAGTCACTATCATCTCCAGCAGAGCAGCAGCCGAGTTGTATGCAAGCTTGCAGTTGAGAAAATGGGTGGTGGTTGTTGGATAATACCATCATCATTCCTGCTGCATTGATCCCAAAATAGTCGGAAAGAATAGTGGGTAAAAAGTCATAGAATGAAGAAAGTGGTTCATCGTCAGCATCAGCATCAGTATACCGATAGAACCTGTACCGATCAGGGAAATTTATGATGGATTGAATAATCTTGTCAACCACTACTATTACTGGACTTGCAGCAGCAGCAGCGACAGGGGGGCAGCAGCTGCTGCTAATGATGTAGAGCATTTCCACGTCTCGCGCCGCCATTCTTTCCCATTTTGAATGGTGTTCTTCTTGGACGGGCGCGGCGACGTCTTTCGACACACATTTCAGGCGTTGCAAATCTGGATATCTCAGGTATTCTAGAATAGATTCACGTAGCTCGTTACAGGAAAAGATTCTGCACAGATCCACTTCTCCTGGCAACGACATCATGGGACCAAAAGACCTGGTGATCCCGTTGTGTGGAAGATCATCGCACTGGAAATCAACAACAAAACAGGCAGTCACGTGTCGGTCCGCGACTCACTTCACTTCGATGAATAAATAAAAGCTAAACTCGACTTGCCCGAGGAGCAAAGGGCGATGCAAAGCGAT
>JAVCKV010561117.1:0-10959 GCA_032274145.1 Herpochondria borealis | reverse complement strand
CTATTCCAGTGAATGGCTTTGCTGCTATACGTTAAACAGCTCCAAAGCAGTAGCACCAGGAGTAATCTATCCATCGTCATGCTGTTCAATGAGAAAGGAACGTGATGACTGAAGACCACTATCGAGGACAAATTGAGTGATCCCTGCGATAGTGGATGAAATAGAGTGTCTCCTCCCCTCGGGATAAGAAGCTCGCGGGCGTCGCCAACGAGCGAAGTTCAAGTCATTTTCCATGTGGACAAAAAAATTAAATTTCAAAACACGCCAAAGAAGTAGCCGTTTGACAGTACCGGGTGACCCAGTAGCCGGTACGCATCATTCTTGACATTGAAATTCTATGTGAAACTGGTGGACTGAAGTGTGGTACTACTTCAACTCCCTACTTACGCCTCTCGAAGAATGAGGAGCAACAGGCCGGAGCTCTTATTGCTAATAGAATGAGTACGCACATCTATTAAATGGTGCTTAGATAGACAAAGATGAGGTGCACCGCTTTTGGATGCTTCCATCGCAGATGCTGGGAACTCAAGACCAAACTATGCTGCATCCAGCAAGTACATGTTACGATTTGCTACTATCTTGAACTGGGGTTCCGTCGTACCACCAGGAAGACAACCATCTTTCGTGATCTCACCACAGACGACTCCACTGCAGATTGTACCAAGAATGAGTGGCAGTCCATCAGTATATTTAAGTAGTGCTGCACCTTATAAAAGTTTTTCGCTTATATATTTGTATCTTGTATCTCGTGGCTAGAGAGAGAAACGTAATACCAGGTAGTTTCGGAGCTCTTGCCTTTGGCTTTCTGGCTCATGCCCTTCTTCTTTGCGCCGCTATCTGACATCGTATTATAATAGTAGTGGGTAGCTGCCGTCGAGTCATCCTCGAATCATAGATACTTCTGGAAAAGGATCGGAAGAGTCTCCCGCTTCAGACTTCGGACCTAAGCTTGGACTCCGAGTCCTACAGTTAGTAGTCTATTGAGAGGTGTCAAGGTCTACATGTACTGATACCGTACTTGCATCTCCAGTAGTACTAACACTGTAGTATTGCTACTGCAACGGTTCAATGTTGGCGGGAAATTCGAAAGAAGATCTTGAACCAAAACCTCAGATTTTGACCATGATGGTTCTGGAAGCATAACACCTGCTGCTCCTCATGTCCCCGTAAGCGCTAATACAAGCCGCACTCTGTCTTGATATTATTGTACAATATGAGTCGACCGGATCCTCCTGGAGACCGTGGTGCTGATCCTCCAGGAGAACGCATCTATGCGGAGTCTCAACACGTTGCTGCCGTTGGAGACAGCGATGATGAATCAGAACAAAGCGTGCCACGCAACGATTACGACGAAGAATTTTTGGATGAAGAAGATCAAGACGAAGGAGGAGGAGGAGAAGAAGTCGAAGATGTCGGAAAAGAAGATGGAGAAACCAAAAATACTCAGCAGACTGACAAAAACAAAAACAACAACAGCAGTGAAGTACCACCCTCTGAAGACCTCGACGACGCCAGCGTCGAAAGCCGGGATCCTATTCTTGATTATGAACCTGACTGTACCAAGGCGAATGCCATTGGTTTCTACGCACTTTGCAATCGTCTTGAAAAGCTCTGGCAACATCGAAACCGCAAGACCAATCGTCAATCCAAGGATCAAGTGTTTTTGCTCCTCATTGATGACTCTTTGCGCCGTCATTTGCAACCTCCTGCTTCGTGGTTCCCCTTGTTGCGACTAGTGCTACCTGATGTCGACACCTCTCGACCCCACACTGGTATGAAGGAAAAGACCATTGCCATGGCCTGGGGAGAAGCCTTTGACTTGACGCCAGGATCGCAACCCTTTCAACGGCTCTTGAATTTTACAGATCCAGCGCATTTTTCAGCCAGCGGTGGACATTCAGATTTGTCGCTTGCTGTACAGGAAGTTGTTGAACCGCGGGATGGAACGAAAGCGTCCAAAGTGAAACTACAACACATTAATGAACTGTTGGATGAGCTTGTGGCTATAAAGGGTGGCCCAATGAGAGGCAATCATGATTGGCGGGATGGAGGATCGCCGAGTAGCAAAAAGAAGAAAGGTCCTCCCATTAAACAGCGACGCCGTGAATGGGTTCAGAAGCTGCGAGCTCGAAACCTGTCGGCGCTTGAACACAAGTGGGTTGTCCGCATCTTGCTGCAGAAGATGGAGATTGGGTACCAATCCAAAACGATTCTGAATCGATGGGTACCAGGAGGGCTGGCGTTGGAGTTGTATCGCATGAACAACAATCTTAGGAGCGTATGCACTACCTTGTCGAATCCATACTGGATCAAACAGAGGGAAGAAAAGGAGAAAGAGAAGACGGAGCAAGTAGGAAAAGTGTAAGTTGAAACGAGTTGTGTACATCGTGCATTGCGCGCCCTCTTATTGAATCACTTGTTTCTACAGTACATGGATGGAGAGAACCAACGGAGAAGCTGTTTTGGGGAACACAATTACACCTCAACTAGCATTGAAGGTGTACTTTCGCGATGCCATGGCGGAACTATGTCGAGGACACAGAGCTTTCGCCAAGAAGGCCTTCAAAGATGACCCTACCAAGCGAAACCTGCTCCAACTCAAAAATCCAGCCTTTATCTGTGAAGTCAAGCTCGATGGAGAACGCATGGTGATCCATGTCAACCGAGGCATTGTGACGATGCACACTCGCCGCGGTCGCTGGTACAGTGATCTCTACAGCCCAGCGCTGGCGCCGTCCATGCGCCGCGCTTTGTCACAGTGGGATGTCGACGTCATTTTCGACGGAGAGGTGATTGCATGGGACAATGCGAAACAAGAGGCCATCCCATTTGGCAACAATCGCACTGTTGCGTTGGCGAGACAACGATGGATGAAAGCGCAGGGTGTGCTGGAAGAGCGAGACCAGGACCTTCACAAGGACCAAGCGGACGTGAACGTGATGAAGCCTGGGTACTACGACACTGATGGAGTCGACAACGCGTCTGGCTCTGACTGTTGGTTGAGATATGAAGTCTTCGATGTAATGTATGTGGGAGGACCACAAGCGGCAGAGCTCATTGCCGCGTCAACTAACGTTCCAGAGGATGAAGTTCAAGCGGGCTCCATTATTCACTTACACTCATTTCAACGAAAGCGAATTTTGTATAACTTGGTCACACCGCAAGAGAAAGAAGTCGTCCTTGTTCCATCTCTGGTCGTTAGACCCAATGGAACTGGAGTGAATGCAGAAGAGTACTTCTCAACTTCAGATCCGACCATGGCTAACGGGTTGCAAGCTGCAGTTGTCGACTCAATTGAATGGGCTCTCGATGCTTCCGACGAGCAATTGGAGCAATACGATGATCTGAGGGGGCGCCTGTCCGACGTTGAGCTTGGTCTGAAGCGTGCTGAGGCTACAGATAGGTTCTATGCTGACATTGTCGATGTAAGAGCTCTGGAAGGGGTGCTACTGAAGGACCTAAATGCCACCTACCTGCTAGACGGTCGCAAATACTGGGCCAAGCACAAGCCTGATTTCGAGGAAAATGCTGACCTGAACGACATCGATCTCATTATTCTTGGGGCTTTTCATGGTACTGGAATGGGTCCATCGGGAAAACTCAACGCATTCTTGTGCGGATGCGTTGATGACGAGAATCCTGAGTCCTACATTGCAGTCACCAAAGTGAACGGGGGTAGTATTCCCTATGAAAAACACGATGAAATGTTGGCGTCAACAGGTTACAAGAAGCAGACTCCGAACCAACCTTGGGAGCTTGGACAATGGTTTCGTGAGGACAATCACGGAAAGAGCGTGCCTGATTTCATATCCAAACGAAGCTTCCAACACGAAGACGGGCGCCCACCGGTTTTCGATAAGAAAAAGTACCCTGATCTTTGGATCAATCCTGAGGATTCTATTGTTTTGACAGTGAAAGCAAGTGAAATAACAGCCAGTGATGGGTTTCAAGCTGGCATCACACTCCGCTTCCCCCGTATTGAGCGAGTGCGGATGAAGAATACAGGCGATGATAAGGCTGCGAAACATGTTGAGACGTTGGAGGGCTTACATAGAGCTTACAGAGAGCAAATGCAAAGACGCGAAGGATCGGGGGAAATTGAGTTTCAATCTGGCTCGCTAACATCTGGAAAAGCGCCTCGAAGATTCCAGACTGCGGAAGATGGGCTGAAAAAGAGGAGTGCCAAGAGGAATCAGAATCAAGGCCCCCAATGGGCAATGCCAAATGCAGATCGAAAGGAGAGCTCCGCCCTAGAAGGACTTACCATCGTTGCTCTTGAAGGCACTTATCACTTGGAGGTCAGCAGTCTCGACGTTGAAGAAGCCAAAGAGCAAGGGTGGTATGATGTTTTGAAAAGTATCAAGGGGCGAGACGACCTTCTCTTGTTCATTTCAAAGCACAGCGGTATGCCTAAGATTTCTATTTCGCAGGACACAAACTTTGTCGTTGGTGGACGAGCCGATGATGCGCGTGTCGTCATGCATCACAAAGGTCTCGAGCAAGCAGTCAGGAAACGCGGGAAAAGTCGATCTAAGGTTGGCCTAAGTACTGAAGACTTGATACGCATTGGAGGGGTCTTGAAGTGGACATATCTTATCTCGATCGTTCATCAATGGAATGACGAAATCAAAAGCTTCAAAGTCGAAAATGGGCAAGACCTAGCGACCGTGCTGAGAACCTCGTGCATCATATCGACGCACCCGAGCTTGTTGAAGCCATCACGATACCAGTATCTTATCCCAACGGGGTCTGGGCATAAAGATGGAAGCGATGTTTTTGGAATCTGCACTACTGAAGCTTGTACGTTGATTGATTTCAAACGAGGTCTCCAAGAAGTCGCGAACGAAGATAAGGAAAGAGTCAAGAGATCAAGACTTGGCCAGGACAACCCTCCAGTGGCTCCTTGGCAGTACTCTGAACTGATGCCTGTGGAAATGAGGTGGAGTTTGGGAGGACCGCTCCAGAAATTCTGGCCATTCAAACAAGATGGCACCACTTTGGCAACCGTGATTATTTATCCAGATATCTTTGACTTTGATTTTGGGGAGCGTGAAGCCACAGAAACTTGCCAGGAAGACCATCGTTGGAACAGCGTTTCAGACGAAATTGGCGCTGTTTCTTCGTGTCTCCCACTCGTACGCGCCATGGGAGCTCAGGTGACTCCTCATCTCCACAACGGCGTCACGCATGTGCTATGTGAAATGCATGACTGCTGCAAGTGGAACGACTTTGACGCTACCGGCTTTAGCAATGCTAAGAGAGCTCGACGTATCAAAACTCGCCTTGGGATGATGAACTCCACCAGCGTCATGTTCGTCTCTCCCGATTGGATTCGTGAACAGTGGAATCAACAAGATACATCAGATGATGCATAGCACCAACTGCAATAAGCAAGCCTCTGATTCACTATCGATCTTGCACGCTTCATCGTTCTTTGACCAGTAGCTTTTGGTGGGAGCTCAACCTTTCACCAATGGGAGAGTTGGTTTCGGAAGCTAGAATGCTCTAGAAAGATAACAATCGGCACAGTTCCATCGTCCGAGGCTTCACTGAACGGCTACAAGTAGTCACTAGTTGATCAACCGATCATTTCTTCCACTCGAAGTTCTGTAGCTTGACACCACCTTCCGTGTTCAGGTCGTCTTGAAGAACGGCACGCCCCAGTCCAAGGAAACTACACACCTTTTCCATTTCAAGTTCCGTCTCCTTGTCGTAGACAAAGCTCTGGGACAGTACAAACTTGCTGGAATCGTCACCTTTGTCCATCAACCACGCGACGGTTTGAAATAGAGGCTGAACTACCGTAATGTCATAGATCAAGTCCGACCCCAACACAAGGTCAAACTTTCTTCCCGTGCGTGACAGAATATCTTTGGCGGCCTTCTCGTCACCCCATTTGAGTGATTCCCATCGAATAGGTAGGCTAAAGAGACGCTGTGAAAAATCATAATCGTCTAGATACTCCAGTGTCGCATCATGGTTCCTTACAGCGCGTTCCAAGGTGCCTGGATCGTGATCCGTTGTCACTAGAGTCTGCATCGACTCGACAAAGAGTTGAAGTGACAAAATCGATGCGAGGGCACATCCTGCTCCCAGCTCCAAAATATTCTTCGGCTGATCTCCAGCGGTACTGTCGATCAAGTGTTGGGCCAAGGCAGGAGCGCCAGGCCACAGATAGTGTCCGGATTGCACCGCACCAGGATCTTGATCGACGACATGCAAGGCCACTTTGGCTATCACTTTGTCGTCTTTTTTAAACTCGTAATACTTCAATGTGGATGCCTCAGATCCTTCAAACATGAAACCAATATCTGTATAGTGATCATCGTTATCATCTTCGTCCTCCTTGGCCATTGTGATCTTTCGGTTGGGTTTGGGTCTTTTCTGCTCAATTCGAATAGAGGTTGGTGCAATGTGAATATACAAAATGGCCCAAGAAATAGAAAAATGTAAGGACTTGTCTAAATTCGATACAAAATCTTTCTGTCTCAGTTTTTGCTCTGTCGAACGTGTACACCAAGATCATTTTGTCCACTCGCGAAAGGAAACAGAACTCTTTCTAGAGATCTATGTGGCAACACCACTATCATACTGAGTTTCGCTGACACCCAGCAAAGTGTGTTGAGATTGGATTCATGAAGATGAAATTCGGTGCTGGGGTCGCAATCTGTTTGCTCCTCGCATATCTGATCGCGATGCGACAATCCTGGTCGTCGCTGCAGACAATTATTTGCGCCGACTTTCAAGCAGAACAAGTTGCAGAACGACCAGCTGATGATAAACCCACTAAAACTGTTTTGGCAAAGCAAGTTGCTGTGTCCACGCTCATTTCGCCAGACATTTGCAAGGCTACCAGCAGCTCGGCGTTCGATGTAGTGTACGAGAAAGGAGTCTGGGGACACCGTGTTCAGGACATTACAGCCTTCTACAACAACGCGCGCTGGCCACCCAAAGAAAGGAAATCAGCCTCCGGGCATGGTAGCGACTTCGGCTACAACACTGAAATATCGATGGCTATGATAAACGAGGCAATTCTCAAGTACAACGTAACGTCAATGATTGACATGCCATGTGGAGACGTCAATTGGATCATGGACAGCCACTTGACCGATATGATGCCCCTTTATCTCGGTTTAGATATTGTGAAGCAAGTGATCGAGGTCAACAAGAAACGGTTTGCTCACCATTCAAATAAAATATTTCGCTTGTGGGACGGAACAGCCTGTTCTCTTCCAAAACATGGTCAACAGCACGACGATGGTGCTGAGGATCTGAGTCCTTTTGATCTAGTTCACGCACGCGATGTCATTCAACACCTTCCACTTGACAAGGGGCTTGCGTTCGTATGCAACGTTCTTCAATCAGGTGCTCGCGTCTTTGTGACTACAACATTTCCATCCGCCATAAACCGAAATATTCAAACGGGGGATTTCTATCCCAACAACCTCATGTTGGAACCCTTTGGGCTGCCAAGAGGGGACAGTTGCAAAGCTACACATCCTACCGTCGAAAAGGATGATACATGTGTATACGATCTGACGAAACCTTGGGTAGCCGAGTTTGTCGAAGCCAAGTGCAGCGAGGGGAACGCAGATTCAGCCTAGCCTTACGGTGTGGCATCACACTAAGGAAGCACAGCTCGTCTATTTCAGGTCAAACTGATCGTAATTTATCGGCGTGCCGGTTCTTGATCCAGGCTTGATCCAGGCGGGGTCCATCAAGAGGTCTCTGTGTGATCTGTGCTCCTTGAAATATTCGTCGGCAACGCTTCCTGTGAAGAGAACTTTCCAGCATCGCTGTAGGCGTCAAAGGAGGCACCAAAGGCCCAGTTTCCACCAAGGACAGAGCGTTCGGCCCCCCGTTGGATGATCTTTCGAACGGCATCGGCAGAGCAGATCGATCATTAAAGAGTGTTTTGGGTAGTCGACCAAAAATCTCCCCGTCATCCAAGTGTGCTTCAATCGATATTATTCTTGGATATTGGCTTTGTCGGCTGCTATTTTGCGCCGTGCGCCAAGTAAATCATAGAGTTTACCAACTAATGAGTAAAGGGAGCAACGTAGACTAAGAGTTAGATCACTGAGACTTCTGGAGGCTATGAGTATTTGTGTGCATACCTCTAATTCGAAATCCCTGAAGGCATGTTCTGCTGCATTGATTCGAATTATTGGCGGCGCATGAATATGTACGGGACAGTCTAGTTCCAACGCCATCGGTGCCTCTATGTTGTTGGCTGCGATCTTTTGGATCTTCCCACCGCTCACATTTCGGTACCTTTCTACCGCAACCAACAGTTGTTCTTGTCCCCAGCCAGTTTTGCCAATCTGGCTACCATCGACTTTCAAACGCACGCGACAACAAGCCAATGTAAGTTTCATAGCGTCGTCGAAGCAGTGCGTGTACGTAGAATAGTCCTCAGGGCTGTCCTATCCTAGACTATGAATGGGATGTTGCAGACATTTTGTTCACGTATCGGTTACGTGCGGTCTGGAGAGACAGACAACATGACTTGACAGAGGATCCTAGCAGGATTAGGAGGAAGGAAGCAGGGATCGGATGGACGGACGGGTGTCACTGAATATTATACATAACTCGTGTCACAAAAAATAATATAATAAAATAAACAGGAGGGCGCATGTTCTATCATGAGTCATATATACTGCCATGTATTAGAGCATGGCTGTCTTTATGACTTCCAAATAATACTGTGCACATGCCTAGAGTACAATGTGTGTATCCATACCTACACATCACGCGTGTGTACTTCGTATTTACATAAGAGAAACCCGCCAAAAGATGCGTTCACATAAAGCCCATTTGCGGTTGTAGTCTAACGCACCAGCTGAAAGCGTGTAACACGCTTTCGCACCTCTGACATAAAGAGTCGACTAGAGGAGGTCACAAGAGATCACAATGGCCACGAAAGAAGCAGCACCCAGAAGACGACCAAGAAGAAGTGTAGGGGGCAGTGAGGATGATGTTCGTTTGACAGATCACGATATTCGGAGTGAAGATATTTTGCTCGCCGGTCGGTGTTGGGCCAAAGCATATCGAATGCATGTAGGAAGTGTCGCCTTTCGGGCCTTTATTGCTTCTCGCGTTCCCCATTACTTGGCTGCCAAACATAGTCGTTCTGATACAATTCGGGTAGTCGCCCTGGCAGCCAACAGTGTTAGGGAAAGTGCTAGATCGCGCATCCTCAAGATGATTGTTGTCAACAAACCAAGAGAAGCAGAAGGAGCTCGCCAAATTAAACGAGGTAAGTGGTACTATTGGAAGGAGATAGATAGACGAGACTGGCGCATTTTGTTGGGAGAAACGCTGCGAGATCGAATCAAGTCGACGCACCGAAGCAGGACAGCAAGCTTGCCGTTGCCAGCATTGTCTAGAACCAGCAAGACAATCAGCTTTACAGATATTCTGAAAGACACCATGCGAGAGTTCGAACGGGGAGTGGCAGCGGACCAGCACGGCGAAGAACCATCGCAGGTGGGTGGTGATCAAGCATTTGCTGCTCTGGAGGGCGGTGGGGAGATTGAAGAAGTGGGAAGAGACCAAACCGGCACCAGAAGTAGGGCGTCACAGGAAGACGAAGACTCGTCCTCCTCTATCGTTGGCGACACAGTGACCACAGACCAGCAAACGGAGGACGGCTCTAATGACCGTGGTTCCGCAATCGAAGATTCATGCTTGGTACGTGCTGCTGACATTCGTCAGAACGATATTCTGTTAGGCAATACTTCACGAGCCCGAAACCACCTGGGGAGCAAGGCGTTTCGAGCATTTGCTAGATCCAAGACCATTGCTTACATTGAGGCGAAAGAGAAGAATCTTGGAATATCCGTCGTTGTGGCTCTCGCTACGGAAAGTCTCTTCCAGACGAATCCTCGGATGCTCCGCAAAGCGCGAGACATGGAGGACTATTGGGTACCGGTCGACAAGAAGAGCTGGTTCTTGAATATGGGACAGGCCATCCGGTACCACGTGGGGCAATTCCAAAAGAAAGCTCGCGTCAAGCAAGAAAGTTATCCTAAGTTTGTGACTGACATCCCATCCTTTGCAAAGGCTTTTGCGGACGAAATTGCAGCGTCGAAACATGACGAGCTTGTTCGTGATGCACAGAAGCAATCGGGGTCTCCTCCATCTTTCGAGGATGAGAAAGAGCAAGACGCGGATGAGGACATCAATGATGATGCCAAGAAGCCTGCAGCAGCAGACGCTACCGAAGGGGCGGAGGGTGCCATACAGCACGAAGAAGTTGATGAAAAAGAAGACTCATCGATTCTTGAGGATGAAACTCACAACGATGCGTTAATGAAGCAGGTAGCATCTGTGTATTCCTCTTCCAACGTGTGGCCTGAAGTTGAGATTCGTATTGCTGAGAATGCAAGCCCTGCTCGACAAGGTGAACAAACAACACTGTCTTGGCCTGAGCTGGAGAGTCCAGGACGCTTCGAGGTCACTCCAGCAGATATTCTGAGGGAGCATAACGAGCTGATGAGGCAAGTCAGACTGGCATCAGAAACTGGCAACACACAGCTGTTGCGGTCACTGCAATCTTTTTTGCCGCCATCGGTGCTTGAAACGGGAACCCTGCCTCCTGCCCCTCCTCTTTTGAGGAATTTTCACCAACCAACGGAACGTGTCGCAGCCGCCATGAACTATCACCATCTACCTACGACCTCTACTAGAGCTGATGAAGATCAAACTTGTGTGTCATCCCTGTTAAAGATTCACCACGACGCGTTGCTTCGATGGCAAGAAGTGAAGGAGCAAGCTCAGAGACAGAGTGACATTGCTGCAGCCGCTTATTGTCAGATCGCGATGTTGCCAGACGAAGCCGAACGGATTGCCACCTTGAACGCTGTGGAGTTGTTCAGTCGCAGCGTACGCTCACGCGCTCTTGGTACAGCAGCGGATGCTCCAGTCTTCGCTCTTCGTCGTTGAAAGTCGCACCTT
>JAVCKV010561106.1:0-10961 GCA_032274145.1 Herpochondria borealis | reverse complement strand
CGCTCTTTCCTCAATCATCATTTTGAATCGCTCCTGCGAGCGTCTCTCCTGCATCACATACGGCATTACCGCACGTCAGCGCTGACGCCAGTTCAAAGACGACAGGACGTCAATCGGTGCAGACCCGTATTCCATTTCCTCGTCCCACTCGCGTGAAACGATTGAATGAGCAGAGCAGGGTTCAAGCCTGTACCCAGTCGTGACCTCCTATTGGAACCCTTCATCGCTTTTAAATCACAAACGACAGTGTTGGCGCCTGCTGGTGGTATTTTTCGTCCGAGTCAGATGCAGATTGAGACAACACAGGATAGCGTCTCGGTTTGGGAAACGAGTCGCAATGAATGTAACCGTACATATGCGAAGTTTATTTCATGGTAAAGGGACAAGAGGATGACCTCTTAGTTCCTCCACCTTCCGGTCACCATTCCGCACGTCCCTCTTTGCACGAGTACACAAACCACGCAGAAAACAAATCGATGCTCGGTTCCTGAGGAACGCTCGCCCTTCACCTTTCATAATTGTTGCAGCACGTTGCTATCCGTACAAATCAGTCACTCTCGTACTGTCACAGTTATTTTCTCTTCACAAGAACAATTCATTCAGCCAAAATCTGAATTGATCCGTTTACAACCGCCGTACTAAACCTTGCGCGTGCCAGAGGTTCCTTTGTGCTGAAAATCCTTACTTTAATCTTTCAAAGGGAGGTATTGCAGTCTAACTCAATAAATCTATTGAGACTGCCAGTTAGCTAAATGTAATTACTGTATTTTAAGGAATTTAATTCCGTTTTGACGGACTACTTCCATAATCTACTCACTGGGTATAATCTATATTGGCCCGTCAATTGACCCATACCCAGCTACACACTAAGTAACTTATAAAAGTAAAGTGCGGAAGGCATTACTATTACGTAAATATATAGTCTACCTCTACTATATTAGTTCTACTCTATATAGAGTACAGCAGGTTAGGCTACCCATGTGCTCGTCTCGTTCTTTAGTACATAAGCGCGTTGTCGCGTTTCATTCGTGACCTTCTGAATAAACAATACTCCTTTCTGGAGCTTTCTTCCCTGTGCGAGCCAAGCGCCATGTTGCGGTTCTACCCTCCCCGCCTCGTTTCCACGTCCCCGGTTGTGTCTAGAAAGGTGCACAACCAGACCCCTGGACCGTCTCACAACGCGTTACAAGGTATCTGTGTCCCCGTACCTCTGGTAGGTACAGTCCTTAAAAGCTCACCAAGCCCCTTTCACCTACTCGAACTACAGTGCTCTCGTGGCACTAATATTGTACGCATACTCCTTAGTTGGAGTGTGTTACTATACAAACATTGCGAGGAAGGGCATATTGTGTACAATTCATAGTTTTTATTTAGAATGGTCCACTATTCTTATTCTCTACAAGTATAGACATTCTTCTCACTTCCAACCTTCATTACTGGCACAGGGAATAGTTCTTTAAATGTCACTTCTTGTGTACAAGAACAGACTGCTTCCACTCTGGGTAGTGCATACGACGTTACATTCCTACAAACACGTAGGATATAAAACTACTACAGTGCATTAAAAATGTTTGTCATTCTGTTTCTTGTGTCGTGAAGAAATGGTTAAATGTCTCCTTTCCTATAAGCCAGAACAAATAATCGAACATATTTGCTATCGTCTTAATCTGCGCAATAATATTTTCAGTCGCACGTAACTGGTAAAATGTAAGGAAGGGGATTTCGTTTGTTCAATTTGTTCAAAACCCCTTGAATTCAAGGTTCCTAACACTTCTGATTAGAACATGGAACGAAGCGGATGAGAAGAAAAGGAAGCTTTCAAGTAATATACTTTCTTGTACTTCAAAACGTTAAAACTGCAACATTCGTTACATTGACCTCTTCCTTTTTTGCTTCCGCCACTTTCATCTAATTTTTTTTAGCTAAAATTGCAATGAGAATGAATCATGCACATACCTCGAATACAATACACGGAAATATAAAATATTCCCTTAGACGTTGTCTACGTTTGTTTGTGCATGGGAAAGAAGTACTCTTGTCGTGTGGGTTTAAAAGGTTTTCCTGAAGAAGATAATTTCCTTGGCGTTGGAATAAGCAACGATAAACTTTGGAGCGAGTACTAGTTAGACCGTTGGGCTAGCTGCTTCCGCATCTTCAACCTTCATTTTCTGCATTTCCGACGTCTTTTTATCACGATATCTTCATCCTCACGTCCAGACTCGCAGTCCCCAGACTTTGTTGTACGAAAACATGAGATACCGGGATCATATCGACTTGGCTCTGCTGGATAGTACGTCAGACTATCTCGAGGATCATACACCACTTCTGGTTCTTCGTCACATGCTTGCTGATCTTCAGGCTGTTTCACATAGTTAATCCGTTGTTGTTCCTTTCTCCTCTTGCACGTTGCTTCAATTCTCACTCTAATCTATAATTTCACGGAGAACAGCATGAGTGCATGCTTACGCGATGACGGCTTGAACGGACGTGCATGCAAGTCGTGTTCAGACCCCGTCCTACAATTGAAGGAACTTCCTGTCATTGTCGAATTTGATGAATCCATGCATTCGAACGATATGGAGGGAATCATTCTCGATGTCCGTGCGCAAAAAAGGGTGTGTCTTGACTCCAAATTGGAAAAAGAAGGTGGTTTTGATGCGAAACATGAATTTCGCGGCCGCCTTTTCTCCTTCGATTTCGGCATTTCGTGGATTTTGATGTGTTGCTTCCCAACGTTTATTGTCTTTTCGTCGGGAAGAAGCGCATCAGCATGCTTGTTGGGTAAGTAGAGATTTTCTGGCGTAATACATGCACTCTTTGGCTTCCAATGTCCCGTGTCCTTCGAAACGTGGCTTATCTCTCTTTGAAGTGACATGCTTAGACAAAATAGTTGGTTTGTTGCTCCTTTCTTATACTTTTTCCATTACGAAGATGCAAATTTTAGCTCGGATGAAATTGTGAAACAAGAATTTTATGCCAAACTCGTAATTGTTTTTAGATAGAGGTATTTGTAGTAGTGATAGAATGAATTGTTCAAACAGTAACGCTAATATTTTCAGTCTCTCAAATTTCTATTTTGCCCGAAACTTTGAATTATTGATCCTCTTCACTGGTTTGCAGGGCCAGCATGAAACGCAGGTATGACGTCATCTTGATTGATTCTAACGACGTATCTCGGCCCAAAGCCATTGAACAAATGATGAATCAAAGCGAAATGAAATCGGGCCATGTGGAATACAATTCTGCCGTACTTGGGACGAAATTGATGTAGTCTCGAGTGGCGGTAACGAAGAATTGAATTGATGGCCCATGAAGTGAATTATCTGAACGTTGGGAATATCCCTTTTTCGGGGGATGTATCCTTACATCTTGTTTTCACTCCCAATTCATTTCTTTCGTCTTGCGAAACTATCGGCTGGCGGTAGTTTAGAAAATTTTCTGCTGGGTTAGGAACGCAATACAGAGAAGGAAGAAACCAATACTTGAATCAATGAATTCTATATCTCATAGTCGCTACAGAAAAGTTTTTTAATGACACTTCATTCCGTGGGCGAAAAACTGAAAACTGAATTGCAGACAGCCATGATCGAAGAATGAACTATTGTAACTACCTTTCGTTGCCATAGAAATGTATCGCATCTGTCAAGTATCACCATGATCTGCATTACCTATAGTCGCTGAATCACCCTGAAAATTGTATGCTGTGGAACCTGTTCAACCACTGGTTGCAATCTAGAGTAAAAACAGAGTAATTGATATTATAAAAATCATTGCGAAAGTATTCGGCGGGGAACGGGAAAAGTCACCTTCCACTGCTTGGACGAGATTCCCATTTTATGTCGTACTCCTCTGCTGAATTCTTCGGTGATTTATTTCAATCCGAATTGACCTATTCTTCTGTTTGTAAGAATGACGTACATGTATGAATAAATTTCAATTTTTGTCTTCAATTTATTTTCTTTAAATTTGTACTCCAGTCTTCGTTCCTACTGCGTAAAGTACGATAAACTGCAATAAACCAGATGTACTGGATTGAAAAAGAGAGAGGTGCTTTCATTACTTGCTGCGGTGTTTATTATTATAGTATCAAATAACTCAAATATTAGCATCTTAAAAAAAGGAGATTGTCAACTTGGGCAGCTCTCCTTTCGTGATATTTTATTTCTTGTAATTAATGAATATAAACCATTTTCGATGGCAATTAAAACGTTGATGTCATTGCCTATGAAAATTTAGAAATTCTGGTTTTCTTCCTTCTTCTCTCAGTTTGTTTCGCCCTAGCGTGTAAAAGAAATGTATGGATAATAGTGCGCTTTATTTCTTACCTAGTACTACTGCGTGCTAAGATCCAATGGGGATCTCTTCAGCTTATAACGGTAGGTAAGTTCCATCGAGACCAATTGTAGTAAATAAAAGAATGAGAACGCCGGAAGTGGTGAGCATCAAAATCGTTCTATCCTCGTGTGGAATTCCATGTAAAACTTCATCTTGACTTATTGCAGTAATATTTTCGTTACGTGCTGCTAGGCGGAAAAATTTAACTTTTTTATTAATTCCGAAACATTGACTTTGACTTATGTATTTCTTCAAACTAGGAATTTACTCCAGAACTTAACTACACTGGATGGATGCATTTTTAAAATGACTGAATTTTATCCGTCTGCGCGCACTCAGTCAACTAGCCAATTCACCGCTTGGTGTATTTGTACAATAAGATTAAAAACAGGCTGAGCAGAGAATTTTATATGAGGGCCAAAAAAAAGGATAATAATATTACGAGTAAGGAGGAAATAATATTTACTAAATACCGTTGATGAGGTCAAACATAATTGTAACATTTTAACCCATGTAGAAAATAGCGGTACTACTTAAGAAATTTTTTAAACCGAAGCAAATTAAAATATCCCAACCCTTTCCAAGAGCTAGTTGGCAGAGCATGTTTTGGCTGCAAGAAATCCTAGTTGCTCATGGCAGAGAAAAGCTGCAAAATCTAAAACCTGCGAGATACGATATAAAAGCAAAGAATGTTCTACCTTATAATGTGTTTTGGTGAATACTTAGCATTCTTTCTGTCCTGGTATAAAACAGTTGCAATAGGTCATTTACAAACTGTTTGCGCTAAGCAAATCCAATGCTGTATGCTTTTTCCGTCCAGTTTAAACGTCGATTTTAAAAAAAATGCTGTGATGCCTATTTTATCAAAACTAAAGTATTGAGCATGTTTCGTTTTCGCAAAAAATGATACGTTTTTAAATTATTGAGAAGATACAAACAATTATTCGTTGTATAAATTTAAAAATTTTGAAACTGAGATAGTTGATTCACAAATATTTTATGATTCTTGAATATTCTTTGAAGCGTCGATATACATATGCTACTTGGTCAGAAAAGAGCGTTTGCAACTATCCGAATAGGCATATGGAAGAAACGCCTGCATAGAAATGCAGCTTTTTCGAAAATTTGTACTCGTTCGCCATCTGGAGCTTGCTCTACTAGTTTTCGAGCTTAACCTCAACTTTACACTTGTGAAGGAACTCTATGCAGATCTAATTAACATTCTCAGGGCTTTCAACTATGTTTTATGGCAAGGAAAGTGTGTGTGACTGTGTTGCAAGGCTGTAGAACTTCTCTTCATAGCTTTATTGTCTCGCTAACTTTTGAGATCCAATTCCTTACTATATGGGGTACGCAGTGTAGTATCACAACACAGGAATGTGTGTACAAGAATAGTGCTATAAGATCACTGTAGTTCGATTAGGTAGAAGTTGATCCCGAGAAATGGGCCTGATGGGGTTTAGGACTGTACCAACTTGAGATACGGGGACAAAGATATTTTGTAAAGGTATGTGGAGGACGTGAAGAAAATGTGAAAGAAGGCAGAATCAACTATTTTTCTTTCTCAACGACTTTCTTATGCGCATCTCGCGAAAAGGCACATAAAAAGTGATCAGCTTATCTTGGTTTTACTGTATAAGTAAAATTTTCCAATCTCGTTTTTTATGACTACTGTTATAAGAAAGATGAGATAGTATTAATAATAGCATAGACCAAAACTTGTAACGTACGTACTTGCCTATTTTCATCACAGTTATAATATTTTGAATTGATAAGCATCTTGTTCTTGAATCGGCGGTCATTGCTTCAATTTTCTTTCTTATAATTCTATTCTTTTTGTTCTTTCCTTAAAAATTAATTCAAGCAGATAATAATATTCGCTTTAGTCTTCCTTTGTTGCATTAGGGCAGCAATACGTCTGATTCATCGATGTAGCACTTGTGTCGCCCGCGCCTCCAGTCACTTGCTGATTAACAATGACGGTGAAACAAGCTCAGGTCCGACATTATTGATATTCTATGCAAATGTATTGCTCAATCGACAATCTTTGTTTATTCATCACATCAATCTCATCGGTTCCATATTTCTTTTACTATTATTAAACTACTCGCATGAATTCACTGGCTGAAAAATTCAATGCAGAGTTAATGCATAATTTTTTTGATCTATCGCCATGAAGAAACACATTCAGTTTTACTCTTTACGATTTGTACATAATAAAACTGAATATGTTTCTAGTTGATAGTCTGATTGAAGCAGACTATCAACTGAAAATCGGAAGTCAAAATTCCGCCTTTGAGTTTTTAAGGCGAAATTCAACGTGCCTCCCTCAGTGCATATCTACATGGCCAGTGAAAAGGCGTGGTGTACTCTGCCGATCTTGCCAGTCGGGGCAGTTAATGCACATAATTTTACTGTCTAATCTTTGTTTATCCTATGGATCCGCATGAACATTATAAAACAGACTTCTGGGTATTTCTGTTTTCTGAAATCCAATAGGTATAGTCGACTAGTTATCTTAATCAGTTCCAATATATCTGAACTGCAATCTTCATCTTCGTATATTAATTAGGCATTCAAAGAATATAATTGCAGAAAAATCGGACTGAAGCATTTACCGTTAGCAATTTTCAATACTAAACGTTTCAGTCCGGCGGCAGGACGAAAAAATGCAGAATTACACAATCTATTTGAAAAAAAGTATTAGTATAATTGGATTGCGTGTTTCGCTATGTTTAGTACTGTCTAACGGATGATAAAAGGACAGAACTCCTTGATCGTGATAAGATCGGGAAAATGAAACAAAGAGTCCAGGGTGAGCGAGTTGTAACCAGTCCGTGTCCGTGTCCGTGTCCGTCTACGTCTCCGTGCCAGGTGCTGTGTACGTGCCCGTTTCCACTTACGTCTCCGTGCGCGTATGCTTCTGAATTTTCGTGTACGATTGCTAGTGCGTGTGCCTTTGAATTTTCATGTGAATGGGCTTGTGCGTGCGCTTTTCCTTCTCCTTATCCGTCATCGTCTCCTTCTGCGTCTCTGTCTGTATTTTCCGCTCCATGTCCATATCTGTGTCCATGTCCGTCTTTTTAACGGTCTCCATCTCCATCTTTGTATATTTATCTGCGTATTTGTGCCTTTCGAATTCACGTTTGTGTCCCTGTGCAGCCCAATCTACATATCCGTCCATATTCGTGTCCTTGTCTGTTTCCCTCTCCTTCTTAGTCTTCTTTTCCCTTTCCATGTGCCTTTGCGTCTCCGTCTCCGTTTCCGTCTCACTTTTCCTGTACGTGTGCGTGTCTTGTGCGTGTGATTCTTAGTGTCCTTTTTAGTGTTCTTAATCCCCCTCCTTTCCATGTTCCTTTGTCTGCTATTCTCCGTTTCCGTCTCACTTTCCCTATTCATGTGCGTATGTGTTTACATGTGCGTGTGCGTGTGCGTGTCCGTTTCCTTGTTTTTGTCTCTCTTCTTATCCTTCTTCGTACTTTCTTTTCTTCGTGTGCATGTCCTTCTCAGTCTAAGCCTCCATCTCCGTCTTAATGTCCCTGGCCGCGTTTGTTTCCGTTTCCGTCTCCGCCTCCGATTCCGAGTCCTTGCGCATCTCTATTTCAGTCAATTTTTCCCTTTGCGTGTCCGTCTCCGACTCAAAAGTGCCTGATCGTGTCATGCAGGTACTTGAAAAACACCAAGAGGTACTAAGCAGGAAGATGGGTCAAATCACTGCGACCGAGCACCGGATCACTCTCAAGCCTGGCACCGCCCCTGTCCGCATGCAACCATACCGAGCTGGGCCTGATAAATGCGAAAAGATCAGGGCCCAGATCGAGTACCAGTTAGCGGCAGGAGTGATTGAGCCGGTGCAGACTGAGTGGTCCTTTTTCCGTCTCTGTGTCCTTTCATTTGTCCTTCTTCGCCTCTTTTTCCTTGTGTGTATCCATGTCCGACTCCTTTTCTCTCTCCATGTTCGTTTGCAAGTGTTAATCTCTCTCTGTTACCTTTCCTGTGTCCGTTTTGTTTCGATTTATTTGTCTTCGTGTACTATTTCGTATCACGGTGCATTTGCATGTCTGTTTTCGTGTGTTATTCTGTCCCCATCCGCGTCTCAGTCAGCGTGTTCATGCACACTTCTTTATCCTTATCTTTTTTCTAGCCCGTAAGTGTGTGTGCGATAATGCGTGTGAATGTCCTTGGCCAATTGCTTTTCCGTTTCTGTGTACTTTTCCGAGTCCGTTTTTGTGTCTGTGCTTGTTTCCGCGTGTGTCTCCGTTGCCTGTATCCATATAATTTCCCTATGCTAGTCAAAGTGGTTGTCCGTATTAGATTCCGCCGTTCTTTACCACCACCGACGCCGTCAAGTGCTTTTACATTTTTGCCGCCACGCTGACGGTGCGTGGCGGCAAAAATGAAAACCCACCTGAGTGGAAGAATGCCCTGTAGGCATCGAACAGACGTTCGCTTGACAGAGATTTGATGCTTCCACCTGGATTTCCCCTCGATCCGAAGCTTCGCAAGCGATCTTGCCATCCCGTACAGACCCGAGATGTCTTAAGTATGGGATTTTGTGCACTCAGGTCAGAAGGAAATACCGCGTACGTGACTCCAGCCCCTGTAGGTCACGCATCAGAAACGTAGAATCGAGGAGCGCGATTGGCCGTCAAGTTGCAGGATACCAAGGGAAGAAGGTCGAGGAGTGTGTACAACTCATCCAGTGGGTCTCTCCAAACTGGTTGCGCAAAGCAATTGCTTGAATGCTGAGCGAACTGAAGCAGGCTGTCGAACACTGAGAGCATGTACCGACGGAGCAGAAATATCCATACCCATAAGCCGTTCAAAGCGCGGACTGTGGCGGGGGTCCCAACCCCGGACGAAATAATTGACTTGGAAGAGTGGATAACCTTTGCGAGGAGCGCAGGTCGAAGTGTAAGAGACCCAAATTGGTGCCATCGCAGACCTAGGGCGTCTGCAAACAGCCCAGATGCGAATACCGTCTTCTCATGCGCCACAGGAAGCCCTGCCTTCCCGAGGGCACTCATTAAATGGGAAAGACACCCATTCACCCTTTCTTAATTTAGCCGATAACTGTTCTATCATCGATATAGACGGCGACCCTCCCCGTTACACCACAGATTTCCGTTGATAAAACCCTAGAGAGAAGCGACTTACCCAAGCCACACCGCCTGACAATGCTCAAAGAAACTTGTTGCGCAACATTGACTGCAAACGTCGCTCCCATGGTGATGCATCACAAGCAGGGATTAACATAAGAGCACTGCAGTGTGATTCCGAGATCGCGCGGGTTGATGCGGGGCAGACCGAAAAGAGGAACAAGGAAGGGGGCCTGAATGCGCTTGTAGAACTGTGATATATCACAAGAAGATACGAAGAGGCATTTACCCGTAGGAAGGTGAAGGTCAGAGAGGAGATCTGGGGTAGGCAGTTCGAAATAGCTAGCCTCCGGGCGAAAGAGATCGTTAGATTGATCCCCTCCCCAGATAAGGCGCTGTGTCCTTCCCGGTTCCTTCCAGACCCCAAAAATTGATTTTTTCACTGCTCCGTCCTCCGGCTGCATAATGGTCACCATATCGCCCTGCACCAGTCGCTGCACCAACTCTTGGTATTGACCCCGCTTCAAACCTAGGTGCATAGGCTTATTCTTGAATAAAAGGATCGCGTTCTGTACCTCACGAGGCTTGAGAAGGAATGGTTCCGATAGAAATTGTTGATTGTCGCCCAAAAGGACGGATGAGGGGTTTGTTGTCGCCGCTTGGGACGGGCCCGGGATGGCCACCTGCTGAAAATCCAACAGGCAGCAGTCCCCCCGCTTACCCACCCCGTAAGGTGCGAAGGCTTTACCAGTTGTGGCCACTACCTCCCGCAGAAGCGTGTGTGAAAGCGATCGGCTTCTCTGCGCAATCTCACGCCGAACCCAGATGCCCCGGACCAAGAAAAAGATTGGTTTGGGTAGTATCTGGGATCTAAACCGCCCGACTGCAAACTCCCCAAGGCGCTGAAGATACGTGCGCCTGTCGTCGTATTGTCAGGCCATTCCCAGGGAGGTTGCAGCTTGCGGAAAAGCTGAGGGCTTGTTCCATTTAAAGTATCTCGGCCGTCTCCGGCATGACGCCTCCCCCGATGCCCAGGAACGGCATCTTCTCGACCATGAAAGTTCCCCGCTCGATCTTCTCCATCGCCACAGCGCGCTCTAGCACGAAGAGCGTCCGAACCAGACGCTCCACGGAATTGGTGTAGATGATCTGTTGCGGGTGGCACTTCGTCTAGGATACTGACGAGAACCAGGCCTATAGTCAGAACCTGCCGAGACAGGGAACCGTCGGCATTTTATTTCCTCGGGTTGCCCGCTCTGACCGCCAGTTGATCTACCGGCATTCCGACGGAGCCCTCCGACAGGAAGCGGTGGATTTAGAACGGGGCAATGCGCTTCGTAGGGTGGAACGCAAGCCTTGTGAGCAGGCAGCTAAGTTTGCTTTTAAGTTGGCGCGTAGCAAGGGTTTGACGTATGGGGGGAGCCACTATTCTATGACAAGCTCGTCCAAACACACGATTCAGCGCGTGACAGATGGACTCTTTGAGTCGGTCGTGGCTGATGTGCACAAACAATTTTCTGACGTCGA
>JAVCKV010561095.1:0-10961 GCA_032274145.1 Herpochondria borealis | reverse complement strand
GCTGAAAATAAATTGCCTCCCTTGGTGTGCGTCCGATAGTTCATGCCTCGTTTTAATGTGTTAGAGAAAATTAGAAATATTTAATTCAACTAATTTAGGTTGGCGGAGGTTGCCTAAAGTAACCTCACCCCAGTTAGATAGATAATTTACCTCCGATAGGGAGAACGATAAAGGTCTCATTATTGAGACCTTTATTTTTGCACTCATCTAGCAATCTTTTTACTGGTTCCATAATGGGTTCATCAGTTAGTTTAAAAGTTCCCCAATGACAACCTACGGAGAGTTTAGAATTAAGGTCGGCATGCATCTGGACGGCCTCCTTTGGTGAACTATGTATCGGCTTCATAAGCCAATTAGGCGAGTAAGCACCAATAGGTAAAATAGATAAATCAAGAGGACCATAGCTCTCGCCCAAATACTTAAAATGAGGGCAATATCCAGTGTCGCCAGAATAGTAAATTTTTTTTCCGTGAAATTCGATGAGCCAACCACACCAATGCGACTTATCCTTATCCCATAAAGTTCTAGCGGATGAGTGCTGAGCTGGGCAAGCGGTGATCGAAAAACCTTTAATTGTTTCTCTTTCGAGCCACTCTAATTCCGTCACTTTAAAAACTCCACTTTTTTTCATCCACTTCTTCAGACCTGCAGGCACAAAAAACTCACTAGTTCTCGCTAATTTTTTGACCACTTTTGAGTCAAGATGATCATAGTGATTGTGAGAAATGAGGACGCAATCGATATCAGGTAGATCATTCCACTGAATGCCAGGAGGTTGAATACGCCTAAGGCTAGGAAAAGGAATAGGTGAACAATAGTTTGAGTAAACAGGGTCAATCAAAATATTAGTGCTTCCTAATTGGAGTAAAAATGACGAATGACCTATCCAAGTCAATCTTACATCTGAATCTCCTATACTTAAAAAATCATTCTTATGATTAAATATACACTCTGGACTTTCTTCTATCGAATGATCATGTTGATCAGCCTTTTTAAGACCTAATTTCCATCGAAGAACTCCCGCAAGCCCGTGAGGCTCATGTTGATATTTGTTTTTGTAAGGTTTCACTTTAATTCTTTAGCTCTAAGCTTGTATAGGTAACTCACTATGTCTAAAATAACTTTATCTGACAGAGTTTCATGACCAGGCATATCTGTGCCATAGATGCCAAACTTAATGATACCGGCAATACGCTGCCTACTATCATCGCTATTTGTTAGATCTGCGGAGAAAGTAAATGGTCCATCCTGTAGATTTGTAGGAGGTCGTTGAAAATGATGGGCTAAAGGACCTGAATCGCTTGATTTCCATCCATGGCACATGGCACAATGCTGCTGAAATTTATTCTTCCCATTACCAACATCACCTGAACTTCCCTCAGGTCTCCACTGTCCTATTTTTTGTAAATACTCATTTAACACCTCCTTCTCAGAAGCTCGGAGAAATGCAATTAAAGCATCCCCCTCTACGGAGTTGTTCTCGAATAAGTGAGCATAGGAGGGCATTACAGACTCTTTATTAAATGCTTTGGGATCAATAAAATGTTGTTTTAACCATTCACTTGAACGTCTTAAACCCACGTGCAGTAGATCAGGACCTTGCCTTCTATAGCCTATCAGTGGAGGAGTTTCAGAGCGTAAGATATCTTTAGAAATATAAGATCCCCAAACCTCCTCATCTTTCGTATTTGGTCTTATATACCTAGTGTGACAGTGAATACAGCCTTCTTTAAGATAGACCTTCTTCCCTTCCTCGATAATCTCTTCTTGATGAGCTATTCCACTATTTTGCTCGCCTATTTTAGATATAACTATTTCACCGGAAAAGTAACAGACCCAGCTAATCAAACTAGCAACGATAAACTCCCTTTTCTTTAATAACCTGATCAAACAAGGAGCTAATACTGCAAGGAAAGAGAAAATGACAAACGCTATCGGAATTCTGGTTAAGTTCTGTACCATCCCTATGCCCATTGCAGAGCCAAACCAACCAGCTATAGCAAATACAATAGAGGCACGTTTAATACCCTGCTTTGTAGACCCTCCTAAATGCCAAGCCGGAAAAATAATGAGAGCTACAGAATAAAGAGAAACCCCAGCCGGATATAGCATCCCTGCCTGTAGGCGCAGCTCCGGGAAGTCGAGCATAAGTGCTGAAATACCTAGAATAGTTAGAGCCAGTGTAGTCACCAACTGGAAGTATCCTCTAGAAAGAAAATAGCCTGAGAGCACTGCTGCACACAAATGGACCAATGCATTTCTACCCAGTAACCCAAAGCCCCACGTCGTATCTTTTAGCTCTGAATTCTGCTGTATTATGAAAAACGCGGCCGAATCTAACCAGACTAAAATTAAGAGTATGAGTAATCCTGAGAGGAGCCATTTCTTAGGCATCTTTGAACATGATGGGCTTAAGTTTTTCTCGACACTTAATCTAAAGGGAAGCTGTGATGCGATGAGCATCACAATACTTGCAATAATTGCTTGATAAGTCGCCGAGGCTCGAAATATAATAGGTAGATTGCAGAACGCGTAAGCCACCCCTGTTCCTATACCTACTCCAATTGCTACATTAAGCACCCCAAATATTCTACTGACATGCCCAGCTAGAGAGACAGTAAGGACACCCAATGCAATGCCCATAACCAACGCAATAGAAATAAATAGAAATAAAGCCCCGTTTAGTAGGGAGCTAAGAGAAGCCAATGCACAACAAAATGCACTCAACTGCATTAACTTAGAAACCTTAAAGCGCTCTAATACATAAGGGGTAACGAGGCTACCAAGGATCCCTGAAGCCCCCATTACCCCCATTATCAGCTTGATCGAAGTCTCATTAGGATATTTTACTTTAAGGAGCTCTAGAAACGCAAATTGAGCGAAAATCAAAAAGTAAAAATAGATTACCGCTATCCACAGAATAGCAATTATCCAACTGGGTTCTGATTTTGTTGTGTTCATTAACATTCTTTTGTCAAAATTTGATCTAACCAATTTTTCTTCAGCCCAAACAACTGAAGCCCCCCATATAATAAGTCAGTAAGCAAGACGCTAACCCAAGCAATATGCCAATCATTTATAAAAATCTGCATCGCCATAAAGAATGCCACAAGTAATCTTATCAGTGCTGAAATTTTCCATTGCATTTTCCATTGCGCAAGGTGATCAGGACAGTAGATATCCTTTTTTACGAGGAAATAACTAAGACCAACGCCAAGCACAAAAACTCCAACAAAAGAAAGCAAGCCAGTGTCCTCATATATATGGTCAATCATCATCAGCTTCACAGCGAATGTTGGTGAGAATATTAGAAGTAAGCCAGTCACTACATCACCAGTACCTACCACCCATTGATAGATTGTTAATATATTACTCTTCATGAAATTCGATGTTTACTGTGTTTATCCACCAATAGACCGAGCAAGAGAGCATACCAGCTCCAAATAGACACCTCAGACCATAAAGACTGTCTTTCCCCACCTCAGCATTAACAAGCCACGAGAAGTTTCCTCCTTCTATCCAGCCAGCTATCCACATAACTAGGATGTAACCAAGCGTAGCTATACTCCAAACCCAGAAGCTAGCCCGGTTGAATAGAGCTGCAATTTTATGTTTCTGTGAAATTTCAGATATTAGATTCATTAGAAAACTCGTGGTGAAGCCCGCCATCGCCAAATGAGCATGTGCAACAAGTCCATTGGTAAATTTAAGTCTATCTAGAATACCCGGCAGAAAAGACAACCATCCAGTTATCACAAGTAATAAAAACCATAAAAAACACGCTTTACGCCAAAGGCCATCTTCATTATTCCAATGATATTGATTCCAGAGTTTAGGCAGAAGCCAGCACCACGGGATCAATGAACCCAATGCTAGTGTCTGAATAAGATCATGATGTGTGCTCTCTTGCTGCTCTATCACAATAAAGAAAATGAACTCAACAATGAATAGAACCCAACACCATTTCATAAGATACTCACGCTGTTTTTTCAATCTACCTAATGCACGCGGCAAGATAAGAAACAATGCAATCACTACAAGAGTGGAACCAAGTAAGCTCCCCCCTGTAGGGCCACCTGTATCTCGGTTAACAGGTGGAAAAACGTCTGGCCGTGTAGCTACCAATAAACCAACAGGAACGCCCAGCAAAGCAAGTAACCCAGTCGCTTTCACCAACGATTTATCTTGCCCTTTCGCTTTAATCCAAGACAAGCTAAGTTGTAGCCACAAACCAAAAAGAACAGTAATAAAGAGTAATAAGGTTGCTCCTTTCCAATCTAAAAATATCTTTCCACTCGTCTCTCCTCTCAGCCAGTTCACAGCTCCAAAGAATAATGCTGCGGACCATAGCCAAACCACATAATCACGACTTTTATTGAGTGATATACTATCGCTTTTAAAACTATAAAATAACCAAGCTACCAGCGGCAAACTTGTCCAACCATAGAGTTGCAAATTCAGATGAACCGGAACCCAACGTCCATAGCTCAGCTCACTATTGAGTGACCCCAAATCAGGCATCCATAAGAACAGTGCCATCATAAAACCTACCGCATTAGCGACCATCAACCAAAATAAACTATGATTTATACCTGCATCCACACCATTTTCTAGTGGCTTCATATCACAATTCCATCTTTTACAGTGAGAGATCGCTGGCAAAGCGTTGCTAATTTATGATCATGAGTAGCCATCA
The DNA here is from genome assembly GCA_032274145.1 of Herpochondria borealis. Classification (NCBI taxonomy): domain Eukaryota; phylum Rhodophyta; class Florideophyceae; order Ceramiales; family Ceramiaceae; genus Herpochondria; species Herpochondria borealis. The sequence continues at coordinate 6,265 of JAVCKV010561095.1, read as the reverse complement.
CTAAAGTAGCATCTTCTTCAGTCACTAATTTTAAAAGCAGCTCTAAAACAATATTCCTATTTTCTTCATCTAGCGCACCTGTAGGCTCATCTGCAATAATTATCTTAGGACTATTCATCAGTGCCCTGCAGATCGCTGTACGTTGGCGTTCTCCACCAGAGAGATCTTGAATTTTATTTTTTAAGCGGTGCTCAATTCCTGTTCGAGTAGCCAAAACAAGTAAACGCTCCTTAGCTTCTTTTCTCGGCTTACCAGCAGCCACAGCAGGAATCATACAGTTCTCCTCTAAACTTAGATCTGGTATGAGATTATGCAACTGGAACACAAAGCCTATAGTATTACGAAGCATCTGGTTGCGGTTCACCTCTGATTCTAATGACTTCCCATCAATAGTAATCGACCCTTCATCTGGAGAATCGATACCCGCAACAAGATGCAGAAGCGTGGACTTTCCGCAACCAGATGGCCCACATAAAGCTACTGTCTCACCTGCCCGTATCGTTAAATCTATACCTTTAAGCACTTTTATAAGACCCTTATCATAGTTTTTTGTTACACCTTTTATAGAGATCTGAATTTCTGAATCTGATGAATTACTCATATTTTAATGCTTTTACAGGTTTGACCTTCATCGCGTAGAGAACGGGATAAAACGCTCCAGCTATACCCGTAAGTAAAGCTAAAATAACTACCACCCCTAAGACTTCCCACTCGAAAGCTGTATCAATATAACCCTGCAATAAGGGCATCATTTTGAATACAACCATAATGATCTTACTAAGAATAATCCCTATCCCTAAACCGCTAAATGAAACTAATATCGATTCACCAAAGATCAATAGCGCCACTTGATACCTGGAAAACCCACAGACACGAAGAATGGCAATTTCTCTGATACGACCGAAAACAGATAAAATCATTGTATTCCCAACACTCAGACCACCGAGCAGAAATGAACAAGCTCCAACAACCCAAGCAGTAGTCTTAAGTATTCTAAACTGAGAATAAGTCCGACTAAATTCATCGTTATCTAATGCAACTAGATTTGGGTAATTACCATCTACAAAGTCCTTAAATTCTTTGGCTTCATTTTTATTATTTAATTTGATCGTAGCCACAGATGCTACACCTTCTTTATGAAAGTAATCCTGACAAAGCTTCAACGGCATAAAAACTCCCCCATCCTCGAAGCCATTTTCTGTTTTTATTATCCCCGCCACTCGAAATTTATCCTTACCTATTTCAACTTTGGCATTAAGCTTAGCATTCAAAAACTCTGCAGCTCTCACACCGAGAACAATGGCTCGACCATTTTCCTTAAAACTATCAATAGAGCCTGCCACCCATTCAGCAGACTTAAGCCTTGAAGATGAAGGGCTTACCCCAAAGCAAGTGATCACAGGTTGTTCCTTACTTGATACAATCCCAAATAAAGCAGGCTCCGCATGGCTCACGAGTTGATGCGCATTTAGCTCCTTGATCTTAATCACCGGCACATTACTAAAAAAAAGATCAGAGACATTTTTTTCAAACACTATAATTTCACTATCGTTACTTAAAATACGCTCAAACATCACTATCGCACCTTGTAAAATAGTCACCACGCAGAGCATCATCGCTACACCAAAGGCAATCCCGCTAGATCCTATGATCGTACGAATTCTATGCCTACGTAGATTAGTTAAAATCAGGTAAAAAAATGTCATTTTTTAGAGTTTAGAAATTTTTTCTGACCACTTCGTCACCACTGATTCGAACCATTGCTGCATTTCCTTTAGAACAGCTCTACTAGGATGTGATTTAGGGTATTGATGTATAATTCTTCGAGATAAATCCACAAAGTGCTTTAACTGCTTTATAGCTGGGAATATTCCCTCAGAAATTACGAAGTTAGGACGATCCAATATAGTATCCTGACTGACTGGCTTTCCTATTTCTTGGTTTTCAGAGAGCACATCTTTCATGTCATCTGAAATCTGGTAAGCCAGCCCCCAAAAAAGAGATAATCGCCGAATCTGTTGCATCACCCGCGAATCTGCACCTCCTATAGAAGCCGGTATTTCCATCGCTATTCTTAATAGCTGTCTGGTTTTTTTATTAGCTACTTGTAGAGCAATTCTACCATTTGATTCATTTTTGTATAAATCATCAGCCTGACCACCCACTAAACCGTTTACACCTAGACATGAATAAAGACAGGCTTGCGAATGTTCTTGAGCTTTAATTGAACCACAGCAAATAAACTTTGTCATCAAAGAATATGCTTTGTTGATTAAAGCTAAACCTGCAAGAGTCGTCCCACTCTCACCAAATAAGAGATGACTAGCTATCTTGCCTCTTCTCTCTCTAGCGTTATCCATAGAGGGTAGGTCATCAAATAATAATGATGCCGTTTGAAAATATTCCACTGCAATAGCGGAATTGAGTGCAGCCTCGTCATCTAGACCAAATGATTTACATAACTTGTAAGCCAATTTGGCTCTCATTAGACCACCCGGGTTATTTAGCGTATATTCAAGAACGGGAGAAAGCTCATTATCTGACTTCAGGTCGCTTTTTAGCCCCATTCGATAAGAATGTTCTATTTTATCACACATTATGCAGTCAGTATTGTAATGATTTGACACTTTCTCAAGATCAAGTGTCATCAAATTATTTGGATAAAGGTTGTAGGAGATTGGGATCATTTATGTCGAAAGGTAGAGGATCGGTTTTCGTCTCGTATTTCTCATCAGTTCCGTTTGATCTCGCACTATAAAGGACAACTGATCCGTCCACGAAAAGTACTGGGATGCCATTTTCCCATATAGGCTCGTCCCACTTCTTGGTAGCTGGATTCCAACCTGGAACTAATAACGGAAGTTTCCCATCTGTTTGGAGATTTCTCCCCGTAAAGTATGCCCAACCATTTTCACCAACCTTTAGAGCCTCTCTATTCGGAGCTACTATGTTATCTGGTTTATCGTCTGAACAAACGGATGCGCCTTCGAGAAAAAAATTCTCTTCGGAATTGGCATTCATAGCCACTAATAGTTGACCTAGATAACCATTAGATGAACCGAAGTCAAAGCCTGCAATCTCTTCATCCATTTCAGCTGCTTCAGGACCAGGCATACTCAGGTAATCTTCATTAAACTCAACAAAATGCTCATAAAGACGTTTTGCAGAGTGACAATGTTTCATGTAATGTGGATCTTCTTGAACTTCCTCGTAGATAAAGATGCTAACCACTGTGGCAGCAATCACGGCGAAAACACCAGAGAGGAGTATTAATTTCTTCTTCATTTTAGGGAGTTTCGTAAATTTAGTCATTATAATGTAATGATTTTAAGACGGACAGTAACATGGGGGCTAACTTTAAAGAGCTTAAGGTATCTGATAATTGGCAACCCAAAATCTTGAGTATCGATTTGAGCTACTCCATCGATGCGCACTCCCTTATTTAGTTGTTTAAACTTACAGAGAAATGTGGTTTTTACAGTAACACCATTGATCGACATATTTCCATTCATTAGTTGAGTTCCGTCCTTCCGCGGAGTGGTCGACTTCAGATCAAAGCTTCCACTATGAGTCTTATTGATCCACTTGAGAATTTTTTTATTCTTTAACGGATTGCCTGTTTCTAAGTCTTTGAAATCCCACTGGAAGTTAAACCTCTTGAATGTTAGTTTTTCTAAGCTTCCACTTAGCTGAAATGAGCTTTTCTTCAGTTTTGCAGTAAAATTATCCCCTGTCGCTTTGATATCCAACTCCATAGAGCTCTTAACTAGATCGACTTTAAGCGCTTTGCCGTTCGTCGTAAAAGTGACTAAAAAACAATAAAATACGTAACGCAAAAAGAGGGAGAAACAGTAAAACATGTTGATGATTAGGCTACTTGACTGTACCTTTCAGAGCGAATCTTACAGTCACTATAGGATTAACAGTGAATAGTTTCATCATCTTAATAATAGGAAGATCAAATTTTCTCGTATCTAAGACAGCATTACCTCTTAGTATCATCATATTACCTTTCACTAATACCTTACAAGGAAAATCAACAACCACTGCTTTCTTATTTATTGTCATTTTACCTTTTGCCCACATCCTGCCGTCTGTTCGCTTGGTAAATGAACTTAAGCTAAAATCACCTTTTTTACCGTTTGCCAACCATGTTAGCATTTTGGTATCTCGTTTCTTTTTACCTGTAGACAAATCTCCAAAATCCCAACTGAAAGTCACCTTACTCGGCTTCTTTGTCGCTAAATAACCTTCAATACTGGCAGTGTATTTATTGAGCGTTCCTGTGAAGTTATCTCCCGTCGCCTTAACATCTACTTTAACTGAACTTTTTTCTTTATTTATAATAAATTTTTCAGCGGATGCTATTTGAGTTATAATTGCAATAACGATTCCAACCAACAATCTGTTTAAAAATCTGTATTTCATATACGATTTTGATAGCATTTTATAAGTGATAAGGCAATGAAAATAAAAAAAGCCACATGAAACACAGGGCGATCAAGATAGGGAGATGTCAGATAGAGCAGAAGCTCACGAAAGTCTATGTCCATGAGTGCAGAGAACCTTTTTTAGGGATACTTTCTTTGTGTGTACCATCTAGTTTAAGCATATTAAGAACTGTCCTTCTTACCGCTCCTTGGTTTCGAGCCACTTTCTCTTTATAGCATTGATTATGGTCTTCTCGGAATGCCGTGTCTAAAACCCAGTGGCATTGGTTCTCTATACTCCAATGGGTTCGGATATGTTTTTGGAAGTCCTCAGCACCAGCTTCCAAGCTGCTGTAGTATCTAATATGTCTAGCAAGATGTTACTCACCTGGCTTCAGGGTCTCTGTTCCGACCATGACTATTGATTTGAGATACTCCACCTTTCACGCGTCTCAATGCTCATCCAATCTAAAAAATTCGTTGCAACAACCCTACGTATCACTTCTTTACCATGGCTTTTATCATGCTCAACATCTACACTCGGCGGATTCAACTTGCTAACGCAACTTTTTGGTCGTTGATTAATTGTTGATGTTTGCTTAGTGGCGTCTGATAGCCGTAACGCTGTCTGGGTCATTATTAAGAGCTGTTTCGACTTCCTGAATATAGCTATCTGCTAAATCAGGAATATTAATCGATTTTGGAATGTATTGTCTAATCAGACCGTTGAGATTCTCATTAGAACCTCGTTCCCAACTGTGGTAAGGTTTTGCAAAGTAGAAGTCAATCTCTTCGCCTTCTATCTTACTCCCACTGCCTCTGATTTTTTTACCATTAATGGCGATGACTTGCTTCTGAATTTCAGGGAGGAGAGTCTTTAAATGATCAGATATACATTGGTTGAACTTCTTATTACCAATGAGCTGAAATATATTAGAACAGGTCTGAGCGCGAGGAATCCCATGAGGCATAGTGATCCATTTGCTGAGCCATTTAGTTTGATATTTACAAAATGTTTCTATTTCAAAAAATGAATTCATTCCGCAAAGCATGGCGGAAACAATCATGAATAAAACCTCACCAAAGTGATGTCTGGTGTTCCCCTCATTACGAGGATCTTCAATGATTTCAAATGAAAATAAACGTGCTGGAAGACCTTTGGAATAGTCGATTTTGTCTGGATTAATAGACATCCAGTGAGAGTGAATACTAAAAATATTGTATAATTCTAATTATCAATTACTTACAAAATAAATAATTGCATATTTTCCTGGCTTGATCGCCCTGGTAAATACTTTAGAAGATTGGTCTTACAAATAATTATAATTATTTGTAACTAATTAATACATATAGCATAATTCGTTTGATGTTGCTAAAGTAAACTCAGTATCCTATTAGAGCTGGGAGGCTGATTTATAAAGTTCTTCAGATACAGACACCTTAACTAACCATAACTATGAAAATATTAAAGTTCGTTTTACCACTCCTAATGAGTGTAACTTCCATTACCTGGGTCACAGCTGCTCCTGCGGTGACAAAAAAGTCTCTCGCAACCAAGGTGGGACCTAAGAAAATAATAATTATTACTCCAAGTTATGGTGAAATCAAACCCAATCGAGTTTTTCCAACAGAGCATTTTCCAGTGGATGCAGGACCTCTCCTTGAATCAATGCTCAATGCTACACCAGGGTATGAGGGTAGTTCAGTAAAAGTGCAGAATCGAGGTGTTTATTTGGTTTTGGATGATGGAAGTATCTTCAGAGGTTCTGAAGGTTCGCGGTTCTTACTTGCTGATTTTTACGTTGATGATCAGAATCCATTACCGAGTAATAAAT
>JAVCKV010561085.1:0-10961 GCA_032274145.1 Herpochondria borealis | reverse complement strand
ACAACAAGGTGGTTGGAGCATCCTTTGGAATTGCCATTGCCATTTTCGCCGCCGTGGCATCGTTGGGATTCCTCACGTTTGGTGAAAACGCGTCTGGATTGATTCTCAACAATTACTCCACCAAGGATAGTCTCATGAGTGCCTCCCGCATTGCCGTGGCGGTCAGTCTAGTCTTTTCCTACCCCCTGGCCTTTCAAGGCGCTCGTGATGGTGTCTTGGACTTGTTCAAAATCAAGAATCGATCCAACTCCACGTTGAATGGACTGACACTGTTGCTCCTTTCGGGCGTGACAGCCTTGGCCCTCAAACTCAAGGACGTGTCCTTTGTGTTGGCCATGATGGGGGCCACCTTGGGCAATGCCCTCATTTATGTCTACCCCGCACTCATGCTTCGTGCGTCCGTCAAGAAAATGTCCAATCCCAGTGCCGGCCTCAAGCGAGAAGTCAACATTGCCATGGCCATTGCCGGAGTGGGCATTGGATTTGGATGCATTGGAGCCAAGATGGCACTCAAGGCTGCGGCGTAAATAAGAATAGAATAAGAAAGAAGCAACACGGTGATGGATGAACGAGCGAGTATATGAGAGAGAGAAGATGATATGGAACATATTATAATGTCGACAATCGACTGATATAGTATAACAAAGACTTCTTGTGTGTGTGTGTGCATGATAGTTGCGAAAAACTAGTCCGCATCACTTCTTGCGCACCTCGCGTACGTAGCCCTGAAATGAAAGACACTCGGTACGTAGGAAGGATTGATTGGTGAGAACGTGTTGTTGTTGTTGTTGTTCGGATGCTCGTTTGACAAAATGCATCTCTTGCCACCAAACAGTCACAGTTTGTGCGATACCCCATCCCCGTGTGTATGTAGCTAATAGCAAGCGGTCTACATTCTATTATTCAATAGCAGCTGCAGAATAGAAGGCTCCAAGAGATATTATATGTGCAACGCTACAGCTGTCACTCTGAGAGCGTCGGTTATTATATACAAAGGCGTCGTCGTCGTCTTCTACCTGCTCTACGGTTTTTAGGAATCACGAAGAAAAAAAAGACGCAATGAGCTCGTTCAATCTCCAACTGGTCTATTACTCGAACTGCCTACTATTACATTCTGCTCTACTGTTTTAGGAACCACGAAAAAAAGACACGATGAGCTCGTTCAAACTCTTGAAGAGCTAGCAACCCAACTGGTCTACTCGAACTGCCTACTGTTAGGTCTTTGGACATACACAGCTAATAGACGTACCGGTACCGGTAAGCAAGTTACCGGTATAATAATATCCTCACTTTTTTGAATGACGAAATATAAAGGCCGCAGTGAGTGTAGCAGGGCAGTCGCCGTCGTAGCAGCAATCTTTTATATATAACACACCATCATGTACATACTTTGCGGCTGTATTTCTTGGCGGCTGCGCAAATGGCTGCGCGCGCATGCTGATATGGCTTGTGCGTCGCCGTGGTGTCGATCGATCGATGCCGCCCTCGTAAATAGTATGGTATCGTACCTCATGCTGCCGCCAAAAGTTAGTTCAGTTTTGAGTGGCTGCATTTAGTAGGAGCAGTGGTTTCAAACTAATGCCAGCAGCAGTGTCGTCGTCGTCGTCGTCGTCGTCCGCGTTGATGTTGTTGTTGTTGTTGATGACTCTGCAAGAATCTCTCAAGTATAGTTGCAACAGTGCTGCAAATGTCAGTGCAGCAGCATTCTGTGCCAAAGATGCCGCGGGAGAAAAGTCGTTCAAGAGTGAGTATAGGACAAATGCGTTGACTGGAATGCGATAGAGGCTGTAGATTGCAGCTCTGCATTCCTCTGGAACAATCGTACTCTTTAGTACGTCCATGACTGGAAAGTACATGCCAATGCACACATAATACGATAGCATCCCAATATACGACACCATCAGTTCACTGCTCGTGGCAATCACTGCCATGGAGCAGGCAGCAACGGCCATGACACCGACCGCTATAGTTTCCGTTCTGAGAATGCCATCCATCAAGATGGAGCAGAGAGCTGATCCAATCATAGCAGAGATCATGAATGTGTAAAAGATGACATCAAACGGTAGTGGCTGGTCAGTAATATTCGTCAAGATGGGCGTCCACATAAAGACGAAAATATAGAACGATCCCTCAAACGCAGAGGAGATTGCTCCACAGACAACGACATTAAGCCAATTGGAGTGAAGAGCAGCGTCGTTGTCACCTTCCTCCTCATTGATCCCTGTAGCATCAGAAAGATCCGCATCATCGCTGTTACTGATGGCCAACAAGTCCTTGTGATCTTGCTTGATATCTTCAGTAGTCGCGTTGAAAACACCTAGGTTTTCGTCCAACAAGTAATCCTTACCACGTTCCTCCTCGTCGCCGTTCTGAATATCATCACAAATAGTCGAGTTTTCCCGCTTACTTTCTCCCGAGGGGTTACCATAGTTTTCGTCCAAAAAATAATAGCATAACAGTCCACAAAGCACCAAAGAAGCAATGGCCATGTCGAATGGGGCCAAGTAGCCTCCCACGAACATGACCCCAGGAGAAGAAATCGGCTCCATCCATGTTCTAGAAGCCATGTTGGCCAACAGCCCAGCGCCAATGGCAACCACAGAGTTACTATAGGCTGCCAAAGAAAATGATTGAGCCAACCATTCTTCTGGCATGTTTGCATCCCTGTGGGACCGGACGAGCCATGCACTAAAGACAGAGGCGAGGACAGAGGCTGCTATACCATCCAATACTAATCTGTACTATACGTACACTGAGTATATTTACTTCAAAGCAACACTACCCCGTAGTCCCCATACAAACTACAAGCACGAAGGCTGTAAGACTTCCTTAGTATGAATACAGTACTACTAACAATGAATATCAAAACAAGAACTGAAGGGTAAGAGATTTCTTTGGATCAGAGATCCGAGTGGAAGCGGCCACCATGTTGAGCAAAAGATTCATCTTCAGTTGTGGACGTGCGGATGGTTAGTCATACTTTCTGCTCACACTGATGGTCTTGAAAGGACAGTTTGGATCGTAGCGATTGTAGTTTGCAACTTGTCCCGTTCGCCAGTACGTATATCAATGCCGCAAGCTGGGTGTGCTGGAGGATGATATCGTTTTAAGAGGATTTCCATGACAGCAGGCACAACTGGTACAGTACCGATAAGAAGGCGATGCATTCGTCGTGGTATGCTGGTCTTACAGGTACCACTCTACTCTAGGAACTGTGAAACACCTTGTTACAAAGCCTAGGTCGGGACATTTTCGCCATGGATGTCAATTATGGTGCTAGCTCCCACACAGGTGGTCAATACCGTAAGCCAGTGCCGCGGTCAATCGGGTGGTGCCTCCCGCATCGGTCGTAAGCAGCATCAATGACGCGGCAGTTGGTCTTGCTCTGATCCCGAAAACTAAAACGATGTGCTTGTGCTTGTGCTTGTGCTTGTGCTTGTCTCACAATATTATATTAACCAGCCAAAGATCCCACTTCCGCCCACCATCACCATGAACACCTTTTCCAACCTCAAGTCTCTCCTTGTCATTCTGGTAATCACCCTGATTGCTTCGACCACTGGCGCTGCTGAGGATACGCGGACCACCCCCCACTTCTTGCGCCACTCCAAACCTTCTTCATTGGCCGCAACCACCACTACCTCGGAATCGTCTTCGGAAACACAACAACAACTGACGTGGATCCAGAACCAAGGCCGCCGTCATTTGCAATCTTGTTCAGGAACCTCACAGGGTTGTCCCTACTGGTGATGCTGCAATTTTTGCGGATGGAACTGCTAAACAAAGCAATGTGATCGCAAAAGCAAAGGGTGGATGGCTGAAAAGGGCGTTCAGTCCTTTCGGTGGTGGCAAGGACACAAAGCCATCAACTTGGAAGAACAAACTGAGCCTGAAAAAGTCTACTAAGTAGAACTAATGGAACGAAAATATCGCGCCCTATCCTATATGCATAATTATTTTCAATATAACTGTCCTTCAACTGGTTTTGGTGTCCTTCATCCTGCAAAAGATGGTGTACCCATACGTGCATAAGGGGCGACAGATCGAGCTCGGATAACTTATGCGATCCCGATTGGCCTCAATATTCTCGTGGGCGATCAAAGCAAATAATAATATCCGCCCAACTTTTATCAAAGGCAAGTGGCTCGTAACCACTCTTGCTCTACGTGTACTCCTGATTCTCATCACATGCTCCAAGTCCAAGATATTATAAGATACTTCAAATCAATCACCACATAGCGCGCGTTCGAGGCATACAGATGTACTTGAATGAGACCATCGTCCCTACTCTCGCGAAATTACAGCTGGCGTCACTAGATGCTCGCTCGGCACCAGCAACGGAAACTTGTTGTGCCTTGGTGGCACAATATTGCTGCAGAGAAGTCTTTGTCTATCACAACGAGGTGATAGATAGTCGAAGATCACGAAGTCTCTTCGTGGCCGACCTCGTGCTCATTCCTCTTGCATTGGCAAACCAGTATCATGTATATTGAGTGTTTATGTATAGTTACGATACACACCATGACACTGACAGATGGTTCCTTGACAGAAGGCAATGAACGGCATGGAGGGGTTTGGTGCTACCGTTTCTATGAGTGCATTAATGCGACGTTTGCCAAGCTAGAACGGTCCTGGTGCATCAGTAGATTCAAAGACACCAACCTTGGGCAAGCACTTTCTTCTGTCAAAGCTCGTGCACACCACATCCGTCGTACAAGTATCAATCGCAGTGCCATCCGGACAGGTGTATCCACTTGTAGTCCCTGACACAAACTCAGTACCAATCTGATCACCAGTTGACCACACAATATGGTTGCTGTAGGGCAACGCAGCCATCTCGGCGTCAGTGTTTGTAGCTTCAAAAGGTCCATAGATCTCGGCACCAAAGCCGGCGCTTCCGTCATCGTTCCAACCTTGCAACTCGACGATATGGACACCCGCTAACAATTTAATACGGGTCATCCACCAAAAATTGAAATTGGAAGTAGGGCTTTCCAGCTGCTCGAAGACTGGATCGTCTCCGTCAACACGAAAGCGAACTTTATTGTCCGCCGCTACTCCAACCACGTAGTCCGCATCTTCAGCGACCTCAAAACAGCTGCTGAAACCAATCCATTCTCTTTTTGGGTCCGCAGAAGGCAGTCCGTTCGACGAACAAGCCCAAAGTCCAACTTTATTCAGGCGACTATCGGAGAAGCTGTTGTCTCTGGTCCCAAAGAAAGGGTTCTGAAGTGTTGCACCATCTGGAAAGCGGGCTCCTCCAAATCCGAACTGACTTCTCCTAACCAGACGACACGATGTCAACAGCTTCCCATTGAATATTGCTTCAGCTGATTCCTTCTCGCAACCATCTCTAGCATCGTTGGCCTTGTATCCTTCTGGGCATTTGCACGGTGGTTCCGAAGGAGATGGTGTAAATATTGTGATTGGTACTGTAATTGGATCGACAGGGGCTGGTGTAAATATTGTGATTGGTACTGTAATTGGATCGACAGGGGCTGGTGTTTCTGGGCTCGCGGATGGGCTCAAGGAGCCGTCGCATTCCAAATCGGGGAAGAAGCAAGTGACATTGGAGACGACAGGACAACCAAGCGCCGACCCGTAAGGACAACTATAACTGCTCTTGGAACCTAAAGGAAAGAGCTCGCCAATCATATCGAGTGTAGACCAGACAATGCTGTTCTCATAATCCAACAGGAGTTTGGCGGTGCCGGCTGTCGAGCCTATCGAGAAGGGGCCATAAATTTCTGCCCCCAAGGCTCCTGGACCATCCTCTTCAATGCCATGATTGTAACCTTCCACCTCAATTACGTGGTGTCCTGGACTCAGGGAAACAACAATCATTTGCCAATAGCTGAAGTTGTCTGAATTGGCACGGACTGACGAAGATTGGTACACAATCGTACCATCCACACGAAGACGGGCGCGATTGTCACCTGCAATACCAACCACATACTCAGCATGTTGTGCAACTTCGAGGCAGTGGTTGAGGCCGATCCACTCCTCGTAAGGCTCGAGACCTGCAAACCCACCGAGAGGAAGGCCTGCACCATCGCGACGGCAAGCCCATACACCAATATTGTTGAGTCGCCCATCCGTGACACCGTTATCTTGACCAAAGAAGGGGGAGCTCAGTAACATCTCATTCGACGCTGGAAAGATGGCGCCCTTGATGTCATACAATCGAGACGGCCGTACCCTACATACGCCATAGTCCGGTGGTCCCTTGTATCTAGCATACACAAGATCGAACTGCACACAGCCATCTCCGTCATCGTTGGGCATATAGCCATCGGGGCATGTGCAGGGCAATGGCGGCGTCGGGCATTCGACGAGTTTGCAAGTCCAAGTTCCTTTCGTTGCAGAGTCTCCATTGCAAAGGCATTCAGTCTCTGGATAGGGTCCCACGTCAGGACAGAATTTGTTACCGAAGAAGCACGTTTTGGGTTTCTTAGAGCACGAAGTTCCATTCTCTGGAGGGATCGACCTTTTGATGCACCTCTTAAGGTTGACGCCATCAAATTTTTTGCTGATTCTCTCCCACCACGGTGGCAACTGCTGACCAGAAACTTCGCCTGTCCTGGCAAGAAGAAACAGCAGGGCTGCTGCAAGAACTAACTTCATATCGTTCTCGTCTCAACGTGTACTGTTTGTGATCGTCTTTTGGGTTACTCGGAGTACAAGTTTGTGCTTTTACCACTAGAATGTTGGCTGAGGGATCAGTGTCAGAGGCAATAATATTAAGTAGAGTTGACCATTCGAAATCCCGAATGACATTGAGTATCTACACATCAAGGAAATCCTCGAGACGCGGAGACACCCCCAAATATCCTTTTCTAGTATGTGTTTCGAATCGGTTTCATCCAAGGAGCTGACGTGCTCCTATCGCAAACCGTTCACGAGGGCATACTGCGACTAGTGCGACATCCAAAGTATCTATTCCATCTTCATAGGTACCTCTTTCTGTTCACTTTTGATTACTAACTTTTATGCCGCGCTGGATGATGCTCTACTGGGAATGATTGCGGATGGCTGGCTGGCGTGCCAGCATTTTGACCATTTGAGTACTTTATGTTAGCTAAATCAATTTTGTCAATAACCTCCAAATCTCTCCTAAGTAAAGAATCACCTACTAGCGCACTGTACCGTGGATCGATTTCGTACTTTCATATAGTTACCGGTAATCCTTTCCGGGGAGTGCTCCACATACATGTGGGAGCTTAACTTGGGAAGGAGTGGTTCCCAAGAGGAAGTCCTTGAACGGCACTTGTCGAACTCCAAGCTTTGGACCAGTTTTATTTCCATTGTTTATCGTTCCAAGTGGTGGGTCGAGTAAACACTCTACCGATGATAGAGGAGTTCTACAAGCCACTCAGTCAAGTGAACGAGCCTCTAGCAATACAGTTGAAGTCGCGGATAGCGGCGACCACAACGATGGTTGGCTGAGTTTTGCGATAGGCACGAGGACTACTGGTTAGGCCACCTATGCCAAACCTCTAGTATAGCTTCTACAATACGCGATGAGCTTGTCTTGCCTAGCTACAGCAATTCACGTTTCCTCTGATAAACCTGTGAGAGTGGTATGCCATGCACAACTCATACATGTCCGTGTGCAACGCGTTGCCGTTGTCTGCTTTGGAGAGTGCTTTCGTCATCTGGTAGTGACGCGAACCCAGTGAAAATAAATACTCCCCTCGGCCTACTATCATCCCTATACACATGTTCTCGCTGCATGCAGTGTGTTGTGAAGGTATTTCGGACGTTCTTGTACTTCTCTGTCTCGTCTCCGTATTTTCCATGTTGTGTAGCCGTATCCCGGCGTGGTCCTTGCATGATAAAATATAGATGCGCTATTTCAACAGATCACCCGAGAAAAGGCTTTCTCTTGGAATGCGACTTCAAAAGCTGCCGTTCTGTTTTCGAGGGACCTTAACGGTGGTTCGTTTTCTCTCTCTCATTTTTCGAAGCATTTCTTTTTGACTTTGGGAATTCGCTGCCCGCATGGAGGACACCATGCTCGTTTTGCCACTGTAAGACGTGTTAGGTAGGCCATCAACTCCCGCCATCATCGTTGCTCGTAGTTCCAGGCACTTCTTGTATTTGGAGACAGCGGCTTCACGTTCCAACTCCAAGTCTCTTTTAACAATGCCTGGTTGTCGGTTGGCTCTGTTTCCCACAAAGTGGTGCGGATCACGAGCCTCCTCTCGCTTCATTGGGAATGCTACACCACCCGATTCATTGCAGTAGTAGGAGTCGTGTTGAAAGCAATCAGCTTTTGCGAGTGGCCAGATCTCACTCTTTAAGAAGTCCTGATCCTCTCCATACTTGATGATTGGGGTAGAGTTGTAGTATCGAAGTAAAAGTGCATCCATGTTGCTGACGGCACTTCCCAGTCCACCCCACATACCAGCCAAGATTACGAAGTTAAGTGCTGCTTCGTGCAAAGGATGATCCCTCATGATATGAAAGGGCGTTTTCGATTGCAACCACTCATCCACTGCTGCTTTCTCGCGTTCATTTGGTTGAGAGTCGGCGTCACGTATTCCAAACGCCTCGACGCGACGATCGGAAGCGACCAGGAACCGCCAAGACGCTGGGTTCACGGTTCGCGACACCCATTCAGGCAGATCCTTTGGTACATTGACAAGTCTCACGTGGTTCATATCTGCAAGCTCTCTAAGAATATGCTCAGGCACCTTTCGATCATGATACACTCTGACCTCCCATCCGGGATAGATGTCCCTTACTTGTTTGGCTGTGGCGACCATCCCCTCAGTATACTTTGTATTCCTGCCATATAGACTGTATGCGAGAACCATTCGTCCTGAAGAAGCTTGCTCGTGGGTCGTTGCAGTCGCTGTGCTGGTTAATGCTAGTCGGGATGCTCCCGCGATTGCCGTGTCACCAGTCCAGCTCGAGGTGTTCGTTTCATTCACGAGTATGCTTGTTGCAGCAGCAGACTCTGTTTTCTTCGTCGTATGCTCAGCAGTGCCATCCAATGGACTCGAAAGAGCCATCAAGCCAAACTCAGGGCCAATCACTCCTTGTAAAACGAGAAAGACGACGAGGAGTATGCACCCTCCCAGACAAGGAGTTTGTTGTTTTCTATAAGCTGCTGCAGCGGCAATCGAGCTTGCAACTGCCACTTCTTCGTCGTGCGACAGTAGTGTCTTGTCTCTAGATGCTGGAATTGTGACATCGTGTATTCTTAGCCTAATTGACTCGGAAACCATGGAGAGTTGCCTGCTATCGAATGGTCGAGGAAGAATACAACACACTGTCTGAATATGCGCTGATGCCATGATTATTAGACCACGTTTAGACATTTTCGCCAAATTTCTCCGCAAAAGGGGGACACGGGCACTGTTACTTCAACTTGTACACGCGTCTATTCTGTCGCCGTAATACGGTCGGAGCTGCTTATAGAAGCTTCTCGGAGCACCATAATGCTATGCAAGGCACCACCAAGAGCAACCAACAGCTTGATGGTTATGTACCTGCCGATATCCTAGCACGCTGATCGGTAAGCTGGATGGCCAACAGCTAGCGGTGAGCCAATTCCGCAGTCGGAACTGAACGCATCCGAAATTTTGGTGGCTGCTGTAAGAGTGTCGGACGCAGTTGTTTTCGTGCTTGCGATGGGAGCATTTCGCAGTTCCCTGCATCATCTCTCAATCTCTGCTTCATGTGAGCTAAAAGTGTTTTTAATACTTAAATTGTGAGCTCTATAGCTGTTAGTTTTAGCTAATAGGTTCGCTCACGATCAACCTTCGCTCAAGATCGATGACCTGTTGAATAGACATAGTCATCGATCCATCACGAGTGGTTTCGTGACCCCACATAATACCTGTATGGTCACACTCCCTCTCACGGTAGCAGTCGTGGTGATCGAGGGTTTACCATCCCATAATGATGCTGCGATGGCGCTCGAACGTTGCCTTGTCCGCTTGTTTTGTAAATGTATCACCAAGTTGGTCCTTCGTGCCGATGGGCAGGACATGAATCTTGAGCCGTTTGTTGGCGTATTCGCTCCGAAAGTGGTGATAAATACAGTTGATGTGTCGTGTTCTTGGTCGCATTTTAGGCATGTTTGCAATAGCCAGCGCTGCAGAGTTGTCCTCCCACGCGTTGCAGTGGATAGTTGGAACTGTTGTCACGTCAATCCCTTGCTCCTTAATCTCCTCCAGCAGATACATGAGCGACTTGGCAAATCTCGATGCAGTCGACAACGCAAGTAGTTCGCTCTCTGCGGTGGAGAGGGCAATTTGAGTTTGCAACTTGGACGCCCAATAGATTGGTGCTCCCGCATACATGATGATGAATCCTGTTCTGGATCTTGCGGTGTCCACGTTCTTGTCGGCAATATTGCGATCCCAGTTTCCACAAAAGTCGGCGTCCACGTAGCAGTCGAATGATTTGCGCTGAGCCGGTTTCAGCACGTATCCTTTGTCTCGTGTCTTGAGAAGGTATCTCCCCAGGTGTTTGAGCGCCTCCCCGTGTGAACGTCGAGGGTCCGAAGAGAATCGAGCACATTGATGAACGACGTAGGATATGTCACACCGTGTCGACTTTTCCAAGAAGTTGAGCTTTCCAATGACACTGCGATAGTGCCAATCATAGTCAAATGGTGCCCCGTCCTTGTCAGGACCGATAAGTTTCGTCGTGAGCGATGGCATGTCCCTTGAGTTGACTCCCTTGCGAGGAATGCCGTTCTCATCGATCAGCTCGAGGTCCTTGAGTATGCTATCAATCAAGTGGGGCTGTGTCATTTCGTAGGTGCCGTCCTTGCGTCGCTGGACCTTGACTCCGAGGTAATCTGCCAGATCGCCTTGGTCCTCAATGTTGAACTTGGTGCGCAAGTCCTTTATCACTTGGTCAACCCTCTGCTTCTTCGGATCGAGGATAATCCCGTCATCTGTGTAGACCAGAAACATCGTTGTCCCGCGATAGAACACGCACTC
>JAVCKV010561074.1:0-10963 GCA_032274145.1 Herpochondria borealis | reverse complement strand
CATGCCCACCTCCCAATCGTTACAGCAATGCGCTACAGTCTACCTTGGGCCGTCCATAAACTGAAAATATCCCAAATAATTGATGCAACATCAGTGGCAAATTTCAAGCAAACTTACAGCCGACGCTTTTGGTATCGGCGAGCCCATTTTTTGCCTGTACACGTAGGCGCGAAATTTTGCATCAAACAGGATGCACCAGACCCTCTGTTTGACCTATGTCATTCTTAACATCTGCGGTGGGTGGTAGTACCAGTTATAACAAGTGCGAAACTGACGGATAAGCCACCTCATAGGGAGGAAAAGAGCATACCTGTTGGTACTCCAGACGTGGGAAGAGTGACGCTTGGCTGATCTGAAGCAAATTGGTAGGAGCGTTTGAGGAGGAGCCTTAGTAGGATTGGGAACGCCAGCTTCCGTAGGAGCGGGGACTGGAGCTGGGGTAACAGGAGAGAGGTATCAGAAGGCATCATGATTGGATGGACGGAAAGGACACCAGAAGGCGAGGCGGCTGTTGTTGGAGTAGCTGATGTCGGAGCACCTGTTGTGGGGGTAGGATTCGTGGGTGCTGCAACCGGAGGATCAGTGAACGGAGACATTGTTGGTGGCAACGTTGGTGAATTTGTTAGAGGTGTTGCAAATGTGCCTTCAGGTGACGCCTGCCGTCCGTATACTCAAGATATTATGCGTTTGACCTTTGGCAGACTCCCACGAAAATCTGGCACAGAGAGCATTGACGCAAGTTGGGTCCACGGTACTTCCCGCCAGGGACAAGCTACATTCTGCTCTCCACACTGTCACGCTGGTCTCAGAAGATGCACTTGGTAAGTATGTTGAAACAGAAAGCTCACCACCAGTACCAACATGGGTGTAGAAAACCTCAGCGGCCTGCTTGGTAACACCACACCCACTACTTGCCCTTATTGTGGAAGTTAACATTGATAGTTGACCCCAGAACCTCTATCCCGTCTCCGATCAGCGGTTGTGCTTGTGGACGATAGTCATTTACAGGGTGGACAAAGTCAGTTACGGAGATTCCAAAGCTTCCCTCCGACGCAGCGATGCGGCCGTAGACCAACAGTGTGTAAGGCTGTCCTGTAACTGAGTCCCAGTTGAGTCTTGTATCATCATTGCAAATAGTCAGTTGGTTCTTTTCCAAATAGGCTTCCTTCCTCTCAAGACAGAGCACGCAGCAATCAAACTGGGTTCTTAACTCGTGCTTCTGCTTTGCTGGGTGTTCGGGTTCCCCATTGCCATCGTGACAGCAAAGCGCTCCCCCCATTTCTTGCTGGTTGCAATGTATCTAGGACTCGACCTTCTAAGAAAAGTGTAGTCGGAGGTGCTGCGTTTGGGTGTTGCTCAGGAAGACATTTCCCTAGACTTCTAGTGCGACTAGGGGGTTGCCTCCCCGCCCTGAAAAACGTGAGAACGACTGCATGCTAGTCTACTTTGACACAACGGCTAGAGTTTTCCATTGGCCTCGAACTAGACTAGAGCACACGTGGTACCATGGATCAATAATTATTGTACTTCGTACTTCTCAGTGTTGCACTGTTGCAAGCTGAATCCAAATCTGTTTTTCCCTGCCTTCAGCACTCATTCCTCATTCCGTACTCTCGATTATGGCCACAATTTTGAATTTCACCATCGATTTCACACACCCCAGTACTGCAAACCTGAAGGTGTTGGGGCAGCGCTGTTGGCAACGCTCAACTGTTCTACCGAGCAAATGAAACGGACGATTGCGGAGAAAGCTTGTCATGCTTCCGTTGAGCCACCTCTCTGGAGAGAAGCTGAACTATGAATCAGTTGCACCGAATACTTCAGGAGGCACTATGGGGCAATCTAATACGCATGGCATGATTGGTGACGACCACCAGAACAGAGATACTTATCGAGTCTATTCGCGGCGGTGGGTCATCCTTATTGCGTTTTCATTCCTTTCCTTCGTGAACAACTGGATTTGGATTACCTGGTCGCCACTCACTGTACAAATTGCAACTCACTGGAATGTGCAAACTGCTTCTGTAGACAACCTTTCCGCAGTTTACATGTATGTATACATACCGCTCAGCTTTCCCGCTCTCTATTTTCTAAATCGATACAAGCTTCGTTATGGATTGATTGTTGGAGGAGGTTTGAATTTCTTAGGTGCCTTGATACGATATTGGGGAATGGCATCCTATGCTTGGGTTTACTGGGGGACCCTAATTTGTGCCCTGTGTCAAACCCTGACGCTCGCCATGCCACCACTCATTAGCACAGTATGGTTTCATGAGAAGGAACGAGGTTTATCGACCTCTTTAGGAGTCTTGGCGAACCAACTGGGTGCTGCCTTGGGGATGGGTGCAACCATTGCCCTTGACTTTACTTCAACATCAACGGCTAAGAGCCTATTCAACACACGTCGCCTGGAAAGCTACCTTCTCCTACAAACAGTGCTGTCGGGGCTTTCCTTACTTCTGGTTCTATTGTTTGTCAAAACAGATGGTCCTCCAACACCTCCGAGTGAGGCGGCAGATTTGTCTCATGGCAGGAGCAACAAGGAAGATTCAACATACTGGAAGTCGATTCAACTCCTATTGTCAACCAAGTCTGGGTCGGTACTTTGCGTGACCTATGGTCTGTCGGTCGGTGTTCTTTACGCACTGGCAACCTTTCTAGCACAGATATTTCAATACACCGCAGAAACGGAATCTTCAGGCAGCGGCAAGTCCTGGTCGGATGCTGAGGTTGGCTACCTTGGATTAGACCTGATTCTTGTGGGAGTTGTGGGATCACTGCTTTCGGGTGAGTATCTTGATCATACGCAATCACCACGTGGTATCAGTATTGGACTATTGCTTGGATCTCTAGTCTCCGTCGTCCTCTTTGTCATTTCACGGGACCTTGTGCCGTTCGATCGGGGTCTTGCATACATCGCGACCGGTCTGGTTGGATTTTTCCTTTCGGGTTTCATCAGCATTGGTTTTGAATATGGAACGGCCCTCTCTTACCCGGCCGACGAAGCAGCCGTTGCTGGGTTGATGAATGTTGCAGCTCAAATAGGAGGCTGGATGCTAGTGGCCATTGGCGGTCAAATGAGCTTCGAGCAACACACTGGGTTTGGTCTCGACAAGGTATTCATGGTAACGCTCCTCGCCGCTACTATTCTTTTCGTCACGTTCGTGACAGCAAAGAGCCAGCGACCAGGATAGTTACCAGAAGCGGAAACCTACCGTCCCTGTAGATTTATCCTCGGAACACGAGCTACAAACGTCGCCCTACCAACTCAGAAAGATTCTGCATCCTCGTCGCGTTCTGTGCCTACAGACGAGCTTCGGACTCACCAAATATCATGGATTCCCTCTGAGTAGATTGTGTTAAGACAACTGTTCCACGTTAGTTGTAATGCGTGATGAAGTGAAAGGCTACGGTGATACTACGGTTGGCCTACGACAACAACTACGTGTAAATGCTTGGCTAAAGGATTTGACGTGTTAGCGAACATCATATGAATCTTAAGGCTGGCTTCGGTTTGGATCGCCTTTGGAAGGAGTCTTTCCCTTGTTGGAGGAAGCTGTCCCTTTTAGAGGATCGAGACCCTTGTCTTCACCGGGGACAGGTCTTGTCATAACCATCAAGAGAGTACCAGTATTGTACTTCATGCCGCCCTTGACAGAGTCATGAATAATGTTCATAAGCTCAATCCACTCCTTCTCTTCCTCCGGTCCCATTCTTGCATATCCCTTGTTGGCAATATAGTTGAAAGCTTCTTCAAACTGCGGAAGAGAGACACAGTTAGTTAGAGAGATGCCACTGAAAAATAGATATAGCATGGTTCCTTGGGTCCACGAAAAGAGACATATTGTGGAATGGACCAAAGACGGTCATCCAAACACTTACAAAATCGAAATAGATTCTCGCACCTTGCTCCTCGCGTACAAGAAAGTCTCCCTTCTCGAAGCCTGCACTGATAGTGGCAATGGTGAAGGGCTTGTGTGTAAGGGATATGTCCGCGGAAGGCATGGTAGCCCCGATTTGATCTGCACTTGGTTCACTCATTTTCTTGTTTCTTTCTTTCTTATTCCTTCGTTCTTGTGATAGACTATACGTCTCTCAATGGTTTGAATAGCAAAGTTGTCTGACTAGTCCGGTCTACAGTATGTTGCGGCGAGAGAGAGGAAGCAAGGATGCGCTCAAGTCTGTCAAGCGAGCAATGACGGTTGAAGTGTGCTTCTTTTTACGGTTTGATTTTAGCTCAAGTTTTGAGGAGTTCACCTGAAACCCGGAAATTTACGGACGATGGCCAGATGGCGACATGTAGATGTATGTGAGTCTATGGCTTAAATTTGCTAAATTTTTCGAACAGCGATGGTTGGCGACCTTGCGCGCGCTTGCACGGCTCCCCAGGTGCTCACAATTTCGTGGGAAGGCATTTCACACCGCATCGCTCAATTCATTGATATTCGAGCGCCGCCGCGGCCGCTGCCCACAACAACACTCGACACGTAACAACACCGGCGCATCAATTATGCAGTATCGAAGAATGGCTTCCTCCTCAACAACAGGGAAGTTGATTGTGCTTCTGCTGTGTTCGTGTACTGTAGTTGTAGCGAAGTCCCTGAGAGGAATTCGAATCAAGAATAGAACGGGGCTTTCACACCGCCGGCGGGTAGAAGGAGCGTACCGAAATGTCTGTACTGGAAGCTATAGTAATGATGTCAGAGTGACCACAATCGCGGATTGCGAGGACTATCTAGCCCGTGGCGCTTTTGATGTTTCTATTGCTGGAGACTCTGGCGGCGCTGGTGGAATGGGTGGAAGCATGACTTCAACTTCGACCGCTGGAAATGGGTCTGACAATGTCGATGACGAAACCTCTGGCATCTACTCTGGTAGCTCCTCTGGCCTAAGTAACACCGCTTATATTGATGTTGGAGGTCCAGAGGATAAAGACTGCTCGATAACTAGTCCCCAAAATCCAGGTGCTGAACAAAAGGTATTTCCAGTGGAGTATTGGTATTCTGTGGAAACTTCCGAGGAAGGCACTACCTGGCTTGAAGACCTTGAAGACAAGGTTTACAGAGTTGCCATTCAGAGAATGTCGTGGTGCATTGGAGAAGACAACTTCCGCGTTAGGCGATCTCTGCAAATGTTGGAGAGTGCAGACATGCAACATGCTCGTGAACTTGGTATCGTTTCTGTAACATCGTCTCCTGACGACCGCGAACGAACCGATGGTAAGGGAACTGATTCTTGATATGTCTGCTTGTCATCTCAAGACTCACCAACTTTGTCGTGCATTTTGAACTTAGTGTCATGCCCAGGGGATCTCTCTGCCCTTGATGCGACAAATTGCTACGTCGTTCAAGGCAAAATGAACATCAGGGCAAGAGCAGCTGATGACCTTAGCCATACGATTGCTGCAATCCAGTCTGCAGTGGGGAGCTCAATGGAAAATGACGAACTCCTGGATGAAGATATCCCTTCCGTTGTCAAAGTATCATACTTGGGAACATCAAAGGAGGAGGTAAACCCAATAGTTGTTATTCCGCCGACAAGATCAGTTTCGCCCACGCCGAGTGACGACGACGACAGTAACGTCCCTGTAGTTGTCGGTGTTGCAACAGCATCCCTGTTGGTACTCCTAGTGCTTCTCTTCTGGCAAAAGAAGCGCAAGGTTGCCACACAACGCAATTTTGCGGCGCTTGGCGATGAAGAGGGATTCAACCCACTCCCTGGAACTGGTGACCCAGCTGGAAGCTTTCATTATGGTTTGTACCACTACTTCGCTGATGGTAAAACCTATCTATCCACGAATTGTCGTGATTGCCACGAGACTCGATTAAAGTCCAACAGTGACTATGGTGGAGTATTGCGACCGGCCGGAAATGAAAACTTCAAGAAGCTCATTGCGGCAAACTCCAAGGATCTTGGAGCTGCTCATTCAGCAATGAACGTCCATAAATGCACTTCCTCTACGTGTAAGCTATGTCGACCTACCACCCAGGTCCAAATGGTTCCAATCGAACAGAACGACTGAAGCGTCATTCCAACCAAAAGCTGTTGACTTCTAGTAATAATGACTGTGGCTTCCGATCGGGAAATTTGGGAGACTTGCAAGAACACAGTGCCATCAATCTGCATACAAAAAGGCCATTCACAGTCGTTTAGATTCATAATTCTACATAATATCCATACTTTTATAATGACGATTACCCCGTACCCAGGTAGCTGTGGTTGCCACATTGTGGTTGGATAGTACAGAATAGTTGATAAACCAACTACAACTTAATAAACCAACTACAACTTGATAAACCAACCCCTAACCGCATGAGTGCTCAGTCCTGGGTAGTTTTGTGAACCTAAATACATACTCCCTCGGAGCACGTACATGTACTGTACCAGCAGCAGACAGCTCCTGGGTAGTCGGCACCAAGACGGCTCCGGACTCACTCAATCATCGGTCAGAGAAATGAGATTGCATTCGGTACTACTGTAAGAAGAGGATCTGAGAGTATCAATAGACTGCTAAACTCTACTAGTATGGTAGAACCAGATATGCGGTCAGCCGTACTCCAGCGTGCGGACTGTAGCTGAAGTTTGAAAATGTGAACGTTCCTTGGGTGTCATACCAGGTGTATCAATCGGGTATGCTACCAGCGACACAAAGGAAACGCTTGATCCTGGATCACTCGACCTCTGGGGAGTAGACGAAAAACAAACTGCCGGCTCCGCGCCGGTCGGTCGGCCGAAAACGATCTTCTCGATAGATACTGCCAACTACTGGTACCGGTACTGTACATGGACTGTTTCATTCATTTTAAATAATTTCAATCAAATACAACGAAGATGGTCGTTGGCATGATGTGTATGCCGTCGCTTCACCAAGGCTTCTGCCTGTATCTCCTGTTGCTCGTAGGAGTCTTTTCAGTTTCACTTGCGCATGACCCTGACGAGAAATCGGTTACGCTGATTGGATTGGGTGGAATGGGCAAAGCTGTCCTGCAATGTTACCGCAAGCATGACTACCACGTACATGGTTGGAATCGCACCCCACGTCACGACGAATTTCGATCAGATAAGGGAGTCACCATTCATGATACAGTCGAGGAGGCAATAGCTGCCTCAGACACCATTCTTGTCGTAATCAACAGTGAGCCTCATTTGAAAACGGTGCACAAACTACTCTTACCACCAGGTGCCACATCAAAGCTGGCTGGCAAGACGTTGATCAACTTCGTGAACCACGAGCCATTCGCAGCCAAGGATTTGGAGATGGAGCTAGAAGCCCACAATATAGACCACGTGGCTGCGAGCTTGTTTGCTGTCCCAGAAGCGATCTGCAGTCCTGGTGCGCTGCTCCTAGTGAGTGCTCCCATGAGATCCACCACAACCATGGAGCGACTGATCCCGTCGTTGTCCCTATTGGGGACCGTAGAAAGCTTCACAGGTGACGTTGGGTACGGATCCGTGGTCATTTTAGGTTTGATTCAGACTCTCTACTTTGGCTTGGCGGGCTTTGAACTTGCACTCCTGTTGCTGGAAAAATATGGAATGCCGCCAGAGACTATCGATCGCTTCCTGCAATTGGAACGCCAGGTAGTGAGGGAACAGTACTATCCTCACCTATCTCAAGTGGTGGCGAGCAACATTCGGGAGCGGGAATGGACTAAATCGTACGTGCCAGCTCAGGCAGCTCTGGATATGTTTGAGATGCATGCCGCGTGCTTTACTCGACTGGACATAGTTGGTGATACGTTTCAATCGGTCTACGTAAAATACTTGACGCTAGCTGTGGAAGAACAACAAGATGTTGGCATATCGGGAGTCGTCAAGCATTACAACGTGGACGACTTTGAATTCAGGGAACGGCCGCTCAACGAAGAGCTGTAATGGTTGTGTCTCTGCAATGGATCCCATATCAATTTTCATTGCTCCATTTCCTCTGACTGCCACCACGGTGAACATTCAACAGGCTGTGCAAGGTATGGCATCGGCAATTTCGGCTCTAGAGTTGCAGTTGCACGGGATCGCTTTGTCTTCGCAGCTGTAGATTTCACGAGGAGCGACGGCACTGCCCCAGCTCGCCCGCCCGTATGATGTCGCCCATGTCGATAGTAGTGATAGCCGCCCCTTCAAAGGAGGAATGCTCAAACTACCACCTGTGCTATCATATCGTATGCTAGTCAAACGCACGTCCCTTGTATATGCCCAGAATATAAACTGCGGGAGAATGCACGATTGTCGACTAGGGCTCCAACGCCTTCGTTCTGTGATCCTCCGCCATTCTTCTCACTTTTTGTTCGGGCAGACAATCAGCTCCGATTTTGGCATGTCCTTTTCCTCTGTGGTGCAATTGAGACGTTTGCACATTTCCATGTTTAGTGCCACAGGAACATAGTCACGTCTCATTCCGTACGAAAGGTTAGCGTTCACAAGATTCTCTGCTGGAACATCCCGATGAACCTGGTCTGTTTGAGAGAGAGAGACCCGGGTGCACGGGACAAGGATGAGAGTGGATCTTATGCGAAGCAACAACCTCACCAGCGTGTGCATCAGATACTCACATGCTCGTCCGAGATGATAAGCCGTCATACTACTATCAACCGCCATAGTATTGTTGGCAATGCCAGGGCATAGTTTCCGTTCCAAGCAAAGATCCAAACAGGTTGCTTGGGGATTCGAATAGTCCATATTGCTCCGCAAGCACTGAAACAAGTCTCGTCGAAATATCTGAAAGAACGTTTCTACTAGATGAGACCGAAAGAGACACTTCTTTCCTCTTGGTTTCGTCGCAGACCAGGCGCTGCCCTTGATAGCCGGAGAAATCGTCGACAAGTTGTATTCTTGCATTTGCTGCAATAACCTAGGGACACTGACGGGAAGGTCGGTGCAAACACGTCATCCAAAACGACCACAATATGATCATATCCGTGCGTCAACTCAGGTGTCAATGTCAACAAAAAGTGAGTCCACATATTCTCAGGCAGTCGAATTAGAGTGCAGTGTTGAGAGACTTCCTGTATCCTTGTCTCGTTGGTTTGAAGCCCCATGGAACGGATAAAAATTATGCAGTCCCAATCTGGAAAATGATGCAAGACGTTGAAGTGGACTGTACCAAACGCCGAGTCAAGTCCTAGAGCTGTAAATGCGACAAGATTTCGTTGTGTCGTCGGTGACAGAGCATATTGGTTCTGTGGAGCAGCAGTTGGTGATGACGGAGAAGATTGATTACGTGGAGCAACATTTGTTGCTGATGGATCAGATTGATTCTGCCGCGGAACATTAGAGTGGCTGATGCTGTTCGAAGAGATGGATAAATCTAGCGCCTTGATCGTTTGACAAGAGGCGCAGGAGGCGCAGGAGGCGCAGGCGCAGGTGAAAGGTAGGCACTGGGTGATTGACGCAGTTGTGAGAATACCAATAAGCTTGCAACTATCCATATGAGCTTTTCTGTTGTTGTTCGCGAAGTTGTCATGATGCTTGATGCTTGGAAGCAGGTAGTTCGGCTGTGGTCAACTGAATGTGGTCATGGTCAGAATTCCAAATTTGTGGCGCTCGTGACTGCATCATTCTCCAGTACCGGTACTCGCTTTTCTCTGTAGTACTCGTAGTGTGTCGTTGACTACTGTTCGGTGTCCAGTATTGATCACGTGTAGCACATACATACGTCTACGGTAGATTGATGTTCTAGAGTAGGGAAAGCATCATTGCGCCATAGTTTTTTTTGATTTTGGGATCTTGTAGTGCGTCACCAGCACGATCATACGATACATATTTGAACACAAAGTTGACACTCTTCTGAAAGGTACATTCAACATCGCAAGCACCATTTCCCCTCCCCCGTCCCCTCATCGGCCACACACGCAAACATAGAATGCACAAACAGTCTGCTCTACGGTGTGCTTGCATCCTTCTCTTCGCCATCACATTTTCCTCCGCTTTCACAGCGCCGTCAACAAAATTATCGTTACACCCATTGCAAACTCCAATGTCCATACGAAAGAAGAATGTGGAACCCGTGAATGCGGGGCTGACGACTCGTGGTGGTGCTACAAAGCTGCACTCTGCTCCCGTCTTGTTCAACAACGCCCCGTTCGTTCAGTCCACTGTGACCATGTTTCTTGCCAACGCTCTCGGTTGGGTTGTTTCACTATTGACAGGCTCTCATCTACACCTCGATTTGATTGGTACTGGAGCCTTTGCAGTAGCGGGCTTGGGGACGTTAATGGGAGAAAACGCGGGCATCTTTGACCGTGTTCAGCTATCGGCAGGCATGATGACATTGTGGGGCGCCAAGCTGGCTGGATTCCTCTTCTTCCGGGCCTTGCAAGTTGGTAATGACGCGCGACTGGAATCGACCCTTGCGACAACCAGTGGGACAAGTGAGTGTATTCTACAGCCATATGCTGACTTTGTCGATTTGTTGGAAATCCAGAGATGTTCTTGTCTTACTAAATCTCCTCCTGTCCGTTGCCACAGCCTTCTTCTGGATCGTATCGCTTGTTTGGGGCGTTTTCACGTCTTTGCCCCACACACTAGGCGCAACATCTTCCGCTGCAGGGACTCCCTTGACAACTACGCTTGGACTGATCTTGTACGTTGTCGGACTAACGTTTGAAACCCTGGCTGACGTGCAAAAATACCAATTCAAACAAAGCCATCCTGGGCAGTTTTGCAACGTTGGTGTCTGGTCCTTGTCGCAACATCCAAATTGGTTTGGAAACTTGGCACTCTGGAGTGGAATCTTTTTATTGAATGCGCCCGCCTTGATAGAACCAAGCAAAGGAGGTGGCAGTCTTTGGAGTCGATTGTGGTCTGCCCGCCGATTGTTAGTGGCAGTGGTGTCTCCACTCTTTCTGTGGACCTTGTTCAGCGGTCAGGCAAATGGAAGCATCAGTTCGACTGTCGAAATGGCCAACAAGAGGTATGGCAGCAATCCAGCCTATCAAGAGTATGTTGAAAACGTGCCACTTATTTT
>JAVCKV010561063.1:0-10964 GCA_032274145.1 Herpochondria borealis | reverse complement strand
GGTGAGCAACCGACACCTTCTTTTTGGTAGTTATCGGAGAGGCCGATAACTTCTAACAGTACCCCTATGTGATTGTTCGTCCGAAGACACTATCATTCTAGCCCATTCTTCATGCTTCTGCACCGGCCACACAATTGTAAGAAGAGCGAGCGACTTCGTCGAGGAGAGTATTTTGGGAACAAAACTTCTTTTATTTGCCGTCTCTACCATTTACGCTGCGCACCGAGAAGGAGAGCTTATAACATTCCTCGTGTACATTCTGCAATGCTTCTGGTGTTTTGGGGTGTTTGCACGACACTCTGAAAACATTTCCGAGTTCCGGGAATCCATGAAAACATACTAACATGTCGGTTTTTCTGAACTAAATCCATCTTTTTTTGCAATAACTTCCACATCTGGACTTCGGTCTGAAATATTAACTTCCAGAAATACTTCCAAATTTGAAAATGTCTGAATGTCACATATCCAGGAAAACTTTCAC
Organism: Herpochondria borealis; assembly: GCA_032274145.1. Classification (NCBI taxonomy): domain Eukaryota; phylum Rhodophyta; class Florideophyceae; order Ceramiales; family Ceramiaceae; genus Herpochondria; species Herpochondria borealis. The sequence goes on along the minus strand of JAVCKV010561063.1, from coordinate 10,483 downwards.
TATTGAAATTACATTTGGATGCATAGAATCAATAGAAATATCCATGTTTCACAAGTATGTATCGATCAATCCAAAAACATTTCCAAGTGTTGGAACCAAACGTGGATGTAAAACACTTTAAAACACTTCCGGAATCTCGTATTCTGGAATTCTTCCTGAATTAAAATATCCAAAACAGTGCTATCTTGGAAGTATTTCTGGATGAAAACTTCCATCATAGCTTCCATGTATGGGAGGACTTACATGGATGAAAAGCATCCAACTTCCAAAAATTGGAAGTAATTTGAATGTAATTCTTCCAAAAAAACCAGCACTTGACGCAGAGCTACAGACCAACACTCCTGGAAAACTTCCAATCATTCAGACAACAATTCCACGTTTACGGACACAGACGCTATCGGTTTACTGCACATCCTGCTAGAGTGCTTTTGGGTACAGTACGATATCTCTCTTATCTCCCACCTTGGTGCCATAATCGCCATTCAATTCACACCCACACGATTTAAAGATGTAAGAAGGCGAGTTTGAGTCCAGTTCCTCTCCTTGGGTGACTATACTGGTCACGTATTGCCTTTCAGAACAGCTCAACTATCGCGACAATTCCATTTATTGGATTGAGTTGCATCCAGCGAACGGCCTGTAGCACGTTTCAAACAACTATCTTTCCCCCTCCAACTTCATGCCAGCAATGCACTCTACCGTGCCATTACAGCACGTATTTTACACGTGCCAAACTACCCGGCCTTCAACGGCCGCCCCGCTTCCTGTGCAATAGAGACCTCGCCATTGGCGCCTGCCACGGCCTATAGCGCGTGTAGAACACGTACAACGAATGCCGTGGCACGTGCTGGTGTTAAAAAACGCCAGGCAATAATGAATGGCCCCCAACGCTCCTCCGCCTATAATTTTTCAGCAATCTACGGGTGCTTAGATTCCGCGCGACCCGTACGTGTGGACCTTCTGCGCGACAAACATTGTACCATACAGTAGTGTCAGGGTTTACGAGTGGGGTTGAATCCGTGAATCATATTTCATAATTCTCTGAGTTCCTCCTCCCAAAGGGACCTAGAGCGACTAGGGCGGGGGAGGAAAGTCGCGATTTTTTGCGCACCGATGGGGCCCCGTTGTGGGGATGGAAGACGACCGGGTCAGTTCGTCTTAAGATAAGGCTGGAGCCTTAACTTAGGGCGGTTGAGGGTAGGACTAAATTCTGCGGCAATTAGCGGCTAGGGCGGACGATTGAAGGCGGTGTGTTGTTGTAGTCGTGCGGAGTTCGTAGATCTCAGATCCTACGCACGAAACCCGTCGGTGAGCGCGAAGGGAGGAGGAACTCAGAGCATTATTGTATTGTGGAGGTCCTCACGATTTAACTCCGCGTTGTTGGTTCACCGCCCAACTCGGGGTCTTTTCCTTGTGGAACGAGCTTTAAATTCACGAAGTTTTAGCACGGTTCCTTTTTTTAGACTTTATTTCTTAATTTAAATAAAACCTAATGTTTTAAATTTAATATTCCAGTTCAGAGCGTCCCAACGATATATCGGTTCATTTTGAACCTCCATGTTGGAACCAACCGAACATATAGCGAAGACCACCGCAGAGACAATCGGTTAGACACCGCCCCGGTTCTTTACAATTTTTGACGATCGTCATTCGTAGATATTGAACTCCATCTGATCTGGATCGCTAGAATGAATCGCTCCATTTAACTCTGGTGGTGGAATAGCTAAACACGGCGCAATGTCGGCACCGGTGTTGGATTGGAGCAGAGTTAACTCACTTTTGGGAAAGCTCTTACGTGCCATTGGAAAACACTTGGCGCACGGGCCATGGCCCGTGGGCACCATATCAAAATGTGGTTGGGCGCGCTACATAGTACTGTAAGCCACGTCGCAACGATGTATATATGCACGTGTACACCTGTGTCTGAGGCATCGGTGCAAGAGGTCAGCAATTTTAAAAAATGGGGCACACTCACCTTCTTTCGAGCCGCGACCTGCCCGTACCTTCCAATCGCCATCTCTAGCACTAATGACCGCCGCCCGCCGCCAGCCCTTTCGTCCCACCGTGCATACCACCGCCACCCGACGCTCGACGCTCGTCTGAAGCGTGTCCCCAGCGCCCGTCCCGACCGTCGCCAGCTACTCGCTCCCAACGTTGCGTGTTGCTCGCCCCTCTGTCGAGCGCCACCAATTGCATCCTTGTTGACCCGCCCGTGCACCGCCGCCAATCGTCAATTGGCAACCATTCGTCCCTACCGTCGCGTTACGCATGACTCCCCATTTCCCCCGCCGCTCGCGCCCCGGCGCCTGCCGTTTATCGTCTTGTACTTTGCTTTGATCGTGCACTTGATTTTACAGCTTTTCCAGTAAATTTAATGCGCAACTGTTCACGTTAGTACATCATAACGATCTGTCCATCATTCTCATTTACTTTGTCCAACCCACTGTGCTCCTTCGTTTGAACGCTCCTTGCCAAACCAATGTAATTTTATCTTAACTTAACATTAACAAATCTGGCCTAGAAAGTGTGATACATAGTGAGGTCCTCAGCCGGAGGAGATGGAAGCAACGCAGTGGGAAAGTTTCACCATTACTTTTATAAGTACACAGAGATAGCTTATGTTTCCATCTATGGAGTTAAGCAACTGTAAAAGGACTTTTGACTCGGGTTAATTGCGACGCGGTCCGAGAGCGTAGGTAAGGAGAAATAAGACAGGGAAGGCTCTGAGAACGCACCGAGCGCGAGCATGAACCAGAAGATAGATGATAGGAAGGAAAAGCTAAGGGCGGCAGTCAGTTGGTAAGGACGGACAGTGAGCATAACTACAAACGGCTGGCGAAGAGATGGGAATGGGAGGGGACAAGCGCCGGGCGTCGGTGGTGGGAGAAGGTGGGGGATGGTGCAGGGTTGGTGGTGAGCGGTGGTCAACAATGATGGAGATCGTGACGGTGCGGGACGAGCAGGTCGCGGCTCAAAATAACGCGGACGTGCCCCGTTGTTTAAAATTGCTGACCTCTTGCACCGATGCCTCAGACACAGGTGTACTTGTGCACATCTACAGAGTTACGTGCGACGTGGCGTACAGTACTGTGTTCGTCTACCGCATGGCTGGCACGAGCAAGCTGGTAGAGCGCCCATCCACATTTTGCTATGGTGCCCACGGGCCATGGCTCGTGTGCCAAGTATTTTCCAATGGCACCCAAAGTGAACTGTTTTAATTATTAATTAATGGTTTTATATCCGACCAGTGGCCGCCATTATTTATTTGTGGTCAACATAATCCGCGACTGCTGTCCTGCGAACACCGATCATCCACCGAAGCAACGAATCATGAACGATCATTTGCAGGCCGCTGGAACAGGCCAAAATCGACACTTTTTGATTGTTTTTATAATTGTGTTTTCCGGAAGTCAGGTCTCCTAACCGATAGACTGCTACTCAATACATACATCTCTACAGTACGTACCATACTACACGTTACCTACCGTAATCTCTAGAGCTAGTGTAGAGTGTCTACGCCACAAAAAGTAAATTCAAGGCTCCCGTGGTTCTTCAGATCTCCAGTAAAGTTTCCTTTATGAGGGAAGGGCGTTGGACTCACATTATATCACGTTGGCTCACATTGGCTCACATTGGCTTACATTGGTTCACATTGGCTCACATTGGCTCACATTGGCTCACAGTGTGACCGCCCACAATGCAGCTCGAGAAATTAAGAATCTCCCGTCTGGAGGAGGTGGGTGGCTGCAATGCCACCACATGCATGTGAAAAGTAAATCTAGATAGTTCAAGCGAGTTCTCAGTCATTTCCCTCTATCAAAGTGCGCGATAGAACGGTGTCATCAAGTGGCATCTTGAAGGATGACATTAACTTTGTCCTTCGACGGCCTCAAACTGGAGAAGACCGAATAGCAAAAAATATCGATTATAAAATAAAGCCAGTACTGTATTGCAGTTAGGTACATGTAGTGTACAGGTATGCAATCTTTTGTAAGGTAATGCCGTATGCAGGTGGCTGCGGCTGAGTCCTGATTAGTGTTGAAACCCCCTGCCCTAAGTACTTATTATCTGCTTTTTTGGATGATAGTGCGCGGGTGCCGTTATCCTTTCATTTATGTTCAATACGGGTTGCAGAAGTACTCTTGAAGCAATATTCTTCCGTTTTTCGAAACGTCTTCCACTTCCAGCATCACGAACATCCCAACCAACATCTTCAACACCATCACCATCACCATCACCATCACCATCACCATCACCATTACCGTTACCACAATCGCCATCACCACCATCCATCGCCATCACCAACAATTCCCAAACAAAAAGTACAAACACCTATTTCTGAATTCGCAACCATGGACTGCGATAGTCTGAAAATTAAGCTCCCCAGCATGACAAACCTGTCACCAAAGGTTCGCATTCGTCTACCCGCGCTTGTGATCTCTGCTGCTATCTTGTTCTCCTTTCTGATGATATGGTCTGTCGCTGTCAACTTGTTTTCACCTACCGACCTTCATGATATTAACATATCTCCTTTCCTCCGGACTCGAAAGCTAAAATGTAATATCAACTCTACTGTCAGTATCTGGAATCAAGAACCAGACCTTCCCACCCTTTTGCACCTCCCTACGATGACGGAAAGTAAGAATGAGACTGCGTTCAAAGTCGTTGAAATTCAAGCGGAACTCGTGGCATGCCGCAACCCGCGCTCCTTGCTAGCCTTGTACCGGTCTATCCCATCTAAATGTGCAGTACAGCCGTACGTTCCTCACCTTCGCCAAGCTGCGGCGGTGTTTCGGGATAACAAAATCCCTCATGCTCTGGCCGCCGTCGCTGCTTATCAGGACACGTTGACTATCGACTATGATCACACCAAGTCGAGATCCACAGGATTCGAAAAGAGCGTTCTAGACCTTGTCAAGATCCACGCGCGAGTTGTGTTACTTTTACGTTCACCGTCAGTCGATTTTTCTTCTGACAGTTTTTCCGCTTTCCTTCGAAGCAACAACGTCGACTTCCTGCCAGCCTTTATGAATAATGAAGAGGAATCAGCTATTTTTGCCAGTCATGCCGCCAACATGCTTGTCCACACAGGCCTCTTGTCTTCGCTCATGGCCTTGATGTGCGAAGGGCGTGTGTATTTCACAACCGAGCTACACGAAATGACAGCTCTGGGCAGTTATCGCTACGCCATAAGAAACGGCACACTAGTACCCGAGAACTTCCATTCAATCTGGCCTGAGCAGGCATGGGCGCTACGGGCCGTGCAGCCACGACCGTCGTGCTGTCTGTTTGACGGCTACGGCCAAAACCCAGTGGAGAAGAAGCAGATTTGCTCTAACCTCGAGGGATACGGCCAAGAGCCCTGTTGGGTTCTATCGGTTGGATCGAACAACAACTAGGAGTTCGAGGAGGAGGTGATCAAGCGGACGAAATGTAAGGTTCACACTTTCGACTGTACGGGCGATTGGGATGTGCCCATACACCTCCAGGGGCGTGTGTGGCTGCACAAGAAGTGTGTGTCGACGCGTGAGGACCCACGGCCGGAGTTTATCTCACTTGCCGAAATGATGGAGTTCAGCTCAAAACTGCTCGGCCTGAGCAGGACTACCAGGCCGACTATTGCTAAGATCGATGCGGAGGGCTTTGAATACGCGTCAATGCTCGAACTTATTTCGGAGGACCGTCACTTGATGCCCGACCAGATTGCGATTGAGCTTCACATGATTTTACCCCACAAAGCCGCCCCACCAATGATTGAAGTCCCCTACAACGAGAACGCAAATGTCAGTATAATGGATGTGACTGGTGCGACACATTTTTTGGGCAACATGTCGGCAGGGGGATACGAGCTGGTGAATAAGCATGACAATATAGGGTGCCCAGCTTCCTGTGCGGAATTCTCATTCGTTCGCAGAGAAAAGCTTCCCGCTGTGGTATGACGAGGGAGACGAGGGGGCTGCTTTCTCAAGCGAAGCTTGAACCTGCGGTACCGATACTACCTGTACGGAAGGTTCAAGTACAGGTTACTTCCCTGTGCTCTCAGATGGCAATCAACAGAAATATGCGGATCCCTTGGAGGGATGCCACCTCCCTTTGTATATTTTTCGTCGAGAGTAATGAGGATACCCTTGAAGAAATCAATCATAAAATATTACAGCCAACTCCAATTACTCGATCCCCTCTGCAGGTGCTTTGTTTTCGGATGGGGTGAACAAGCTGCGCGTGGCATGTGCGTCAAGCTGTTCGAGCAGCTCAGATTAGAGCCGTAAGAAAATGACTGCTGCATTGTTCTTGGCGTCTGCAAGTAGAAGAACGACTGGATTAAATGAGCGGCTATGTAATGAACCAGATTACGTGCGGTATGTCCCTGTCATATACCATAGTGATCTAAGCTGCATAGTTCAACAACTCCTTGCTTACTAGCGTCATGTATTTGAGCCGTTACCAAGTATGTTCTCATCCTTCTTGTATTTTTATTCTTCATCCTCAAGGCAATATAGCCGGTGACACAATCGATATCCTTGTGTTACGTCAAGAGCAAGGGAAAGGAGCAACATCCAGCTCCACTCATGTAGCTGAGGATTTGGACTCCTGGGGCGGAACTTGTGGAAGTCATGTATTTCGCGCGATGATGTTCGTCTTGCGATAAGGGCACTTCTACCCTTCGGTAGTTGTAAAGCCCTGCGGCAAGTGGACGATTTTTTCTGGTTGCATGAAGCAAAATGATGGAGGCATGGAGACTACACATGTTTGTGACTTCCAAGTCGGTGCCTCAAGAGCAGAGTCTATGGGTTCATAGGGACTGTGTCATCTCGATTTCCCTTTCAACATCTCTTCGGCAGATAAGTGCCGCGGCGCGGTCCCTACTGCATGTATCATAGTTTATAAAGGGGGTCTTTGAGATGGAGCTTCTGAGGTGGAGCTAATTAATAGTTGCATACATCGACGGCATAATCATCAGTAACGCTTTTCTCTTGTTTCTTCACCACCCGCTGATAACCCCCTTCCAGACTTCGAGCCAGTCAACTACTAATACACAATGATAGCCAGTGCTACCCTGTATCACTGCATCCCAAACGGTCTCGGCTAGCTTGTGGTGTGCCATTTCGTCGAAGTCTTGATTGCAACTATCGGATTTTCTAGATTCTCGTCAGGTCGCTACCTGCCTCCAGTCGGTGAATGAAGAGATTGACGTTGTCAAACTCTGGCTTTGACACTTCAGTGGTGCTGTTGTCTCCGACCCTCGCGGGGGTCCACTTCGCACTGAACGCCGTAGGTGTGCACCATAAGCGGTCAAAGCATTGTGGGTCATGCCATCCCGCCGACCAGCGAGGCACAACGCGCGCCTCCTTCATGGGACTGGCAAGTTGGTTGGCCTCGGATCTTCGCATTCGCTCTACAATTTCGACACCAGGAAGATGTTCGTGGATACTGTAGTCGTGGCATTTCCCATCGTGTTGGTCGGCATGTACGTAATCGATTTCCCAATCGCTTGACTTCACTCCATGGTGAAACGGATATAGTCGGCGGTGTTTGACTACCCCCCAGATGCGTGCATCAACGCAGAATGAAAAGAGGCGTGGGAAAATTGCGATGCCTCCCTTGCGGACACCGTGATTCATAATTGGATAGATGGAGGCAGGGCCGAGCAGTGCCTTTGTGCATGCAACAAATTCGTAGTATGGGAATAAGTCTGTGCTCGGGGCTTTGAGAAGATGATACATTTCTCGGCAACGTTCACGGCCACGGAGTCCGAGGACATCCGCTATGACGAGATGGATTGCACCATTATCGGATGAGCTGAAACCAGGCGGGCGCACATAGTTGAAGCTACTCCAGTAGCGCATGAAACCAATCCCTATCTCAGTATTTCGGACGAGGTAGTTACCAGCCATGACTTCAAAATTCCAGGAGCGCTCATAGAACGCAATGTCAACCTCGTTTTGAAGCATGAAGTCAATCCAGCGGGAAAGGGAGATATTGTACGCACCAGGGACCGTATCAGCATCCAGGACGACTGCAACCGTTCCACGGGGTTGTCGTTCAAGATAATAACTGACCGAGCAGTGCTTGATGAAGAAAACGTCGGTTAAGTTGGAGCATGGTGGCTCACGCAGCGGGGAGATGTTCCGGTAGATGTAGCCGTTGCGCTTAGCGTAGCAGGCCAGGTGGTCAGTTTGGTTTGCATAGCGCGCAAGTGAGTGATCATCTGCGAAGACAAGAACTTGAACGGGGTGAGTGTTGCGTTGAATTGGCGAGTCTGGAATTCCGCCATAGGAGGCGTTGTACGCTAGGAAGAGCAGCAAAGCGACGCCCGCTACGATGGTGTTTAAGCGGCCCCTGGCGAACTGTTTTGGCCGCAAGACGGTCTTACTAATCACGGGCATGATTAGTTTGGAGCAAGTGGTGCAAAAACACGGGGCTTGCCGATACCGGATATCGGAGTACGGTTGGTAAGGCTCATAGGCGCTTTTATAAGTAAACGGTGTGGCGCGTCACAAAGCTGAGCTGTACGGAGGGTGGTTAGCTGTCAACGTATTGCTCCTCTTGGTTTGTACAGTATGTACTGGGAATTGGTTTCGAAGACGCGATCATGTACTGTATAGTAATTGTTCATTTAGGTCATTCTGTCCGGACGACGGGGTTTTGACGTTATTGCAGATTTTACGGTGCAACTAACTTCAGCGAAACTTCAGCATAAGTACTGAAAAAAAGAAAATGCGCACGTTAGAATGGCAACTAGTTACAGAAGTTCCCCGAACAGTGATTTACGGTAAACCGCACGTGAGTAACTCGCCCGTACGACTGGAGTACGAGTTTAACATCAACTCCGCAAATATCCCCCCTCTTCCAGCCCTTCTAAACCCACGCTGTTACCAGCCTTCCCCGACCGCTCTGCACGGCCTTAGACCCCTGCTACAGTGCACGAAATAATTTTAAAAGAGACCGAAATTTTCTCACTTATCGAAAGTTATTGACCGTTACGTAACGCCCCATTTTCCCTGAAAGACTGATAGGAAACAAAAACAAATGCGAACCATACAGGAGGTACAGTAAATCCTCTATAAATAGATACTTACAGTGGCACAGTTCTGTATCCAGTTATCGAGCATATCCGCGAATAGAGGTAGCCAATGAAATAGCTAGAATCGGACACTGAATTTTACTTAAAATAATCAGTGCTCCGAGACTGTTTCCCACCACGTGCATGCTACATACGGAGCTCGCGATGCTTTCCGCTCAAAGCAGGGCCCACATGTGGATCAATGTCGTCACTCTCCTCGAGCAGCTGGAGAAAAATGACGAGCGAGCGGATCTTTTCCTCAGAAGAGATGTTATCGAGCGGTGAGGGGATCTTCGGCTCTTCAGTACCGTCATCTTCGTCGCAGAGAATAGAGGCAGCAGAAACAGAGGCGAGATTCTCCATGGTTGCTATATCCACACAGTTGTTTGCCTCCTCTGGATGGATAGTCCTCGATGCAGACTGAACAGAGCAGTTCATATAATCGACGATCGCGTTAATGGAAATTTGCAGTGTAATAACAGAGAAAGGATCATCGTAGTCAATAACACGCACAATCGTACGTCTCATAATGTTAGTCGATAGACAACAGTTTGAAATGATAGATTCCGGCAGTTTATTCCAAAGGTCGCGCACCAACCTCATCGAAATGAGCTGGTCTATCTTGTAGATATTAGTCATCTTCGCGTCTCTACGCCCCAAAGAATATTTATAGTGAAGGTGTCTATAGCGTAGCTTGAGTATCGCAATTATTCCAGCGTCCAGCGGCTGCAACTTAGATGTTGTATTAGGGGGGAAAAACTCAACTGAAACGTTGTCGAACTCTGGTAGAGTTCTTGATGCTCCATTTGCCGAGAAATTGTCCACAAGTAACAGGAAATTCCTGTTAGGATCGGTGCGCGTTCTATAGGAGGAGAAGCGACGAAGCCAGTCAAAGAACAACTCGGAGATCATCCATGACTTCTTATTGTTGTACTATTAAAACCCGAGCTCCCTACCGGTCTTCCTCTGGAAGCACCGCGGCTTTTGTGAATTTCTGATAACAATCAGTTGGAACTTCTCTGTTGTAGTACTGTTGCAGCATGCGAGGTATATAAGTCTGGATTTACGATTTTTACGCCCGGGCAGACCTCTCTGAGAAATCGTTCGGTCAGGATCCATGGCATAAAAATGTCCGAACTCATCGGCGTTGAATACATCTTCTGGATCGTACGCATTTTTCAGTCGCTGTAAACGTGGCAGACTGTGCTCAACGATGGAGTCGTCGAATTCGCCCGCTTCTCCCTGGCTTCGAAAGCTGTGAAGGAAAAATATCTCTTCATACTTCTGAAGCCATCTGTTGCTGAATTTGAGGCTCGTTTGTTTCTCCATCGGGAAGCGACTGTTGATCTCTTCTTGGAGCTTCATGGCGTGCTGCTTCAGCATGATGCAGTTGACGTATCGAAGAGAGGCATACTGGGC